>CAOLHI010004080.1:0-169366 GCA_948474755.1 Ctenosaura bakeri | reverse complement strand
ACATGTTTTTCCATGTGGTAAGGATGACACATTTTAGTTTTCCTAACCACCATATCAAAATCCCCTGCATGTACAAATGTAGTATGCCAGAGAAAAGGCTAGGTGAGAACCTTTCTTCCTGATGTGCTAGCTTTCTTATTGCAGTGAATTGTTTATATCAGCCATGGATGGTTATTGCTGGACTGTAACTCCTATCAGTCCTCAGCACTGACTGGCTATAGCTGATGGCACTGGAAGACTGCACATTCCCCATCCCCGGGGGACTGTGCAAAATAAAAAGGCACTCCCACCTGCAACCTAAAGTGGCACAGTCCACACTTCTTGTTGTGTGCCTTCCAGTCATTTCCAGCTTTTAACAACCCCAAGGCAAACCTTTCACAGGGTTTTCTGGGGCTCAGAATATGTGAAGTGCCCAAGGTCACCCAGTGCGTTTCCATCGCCAAGCAGGAAACTGAACCCTGATCTCCAAGATCAATGTTCAAACCATTGCTACACACTGCTGCTGGACATCAAAACCCCCGCACAGCATAATAGAGATTCCTGCTTTGTACAGAAGGCAGAAGCTGCATCTTTTACTTCTTTACCTAAATCAAAAAGCCAGAGTGACAACCTATGTACAAACCAAAAGAGAATCTCTAAAAAAAATACCCGGTGCTTTTCACACCATGCAAATGCAGCCTGTTGAAAACATTTCACTGAAGAGTCACTCACTCTGCTTCCTGCTTGTCCTTGATTTCCAATTCAAAGTACCAAGTTCTCTGGGTAGTCTGTGGGAAGCCAATGGCTTTCTGCCAGTTCTACTGTTTGACCCTATTTCCTCTTGGTTGAACTCCTGTTTGGCCTTATCTGGAACTCACAGGCCCAGGCTATAAGTGCAAAGAATAACCGCTGCTGGAGGCACACACCAGATTAACTCATTGCTGCCTTTGGAGAGCAGAACAGTACAATCTGCACAGCAATCAATATCAGAGTGGTGTAAATGAGACCAGAAAAGATAAAGACACACAAGTGACCCAGACCTCACTGCTGCCTTGAAACTTATACCAAAACACTGCTTTGCACTGCTTCTGGCAAATATGACCACCAAGGAAATTATATCAGAAGTATGCAAGCAGAGGCTCCCACTCCCTTGGGACAGGAATAGGCAACTATGACCCTCTGGATGTTTTATACCCACAACTCCAATCAGCCTCCACCCAGCATAGCCAATGGTAAAGGATAATGGGCACTGGAATCCAGAAACATCTAGAGGACCACAGTTGCCTATCCTTGCCTGAGAGGGACTCTGCAGGGCTGCATGGGAAAGGGAGCTGGAGCCAAAAGAGTTATGAGGCCATCCCCTTTCCCTTGCTCTCTTCTTGCTTGCTGTCTCATTTCTCTTCCTCCCAAGCTTCCATGTTGCCCAAAAAGGAACAGAGCACTTTTGCCAGAGATCTGAATGCACCGTTTGCAGAGGGCTTCTGAAATTAGACCAAGCGCAACACGTGAATTTTGGACTATTAGTTGCCCATTCTGTCTACTTTTTAAAATATTTAATATTATAATATTTTTCAATACGATCAAGTCAACAAGTGGCTATTTCACTTGCATATATGCCGTGGAAAGGAACGAACATAGGAAGCTGCCTTGTACTGTGTTAGAATGTGGATCCGTCGAGTCCATCGGATTGCCAGCAGTGCCTCTACAGCAGGGCTGAACAACATGGAAGGTTAGGGAACTACAGTAGCTCTCTTGGAGACCTTGCCGGGACATCCCCACATATTCTGCCAAAAAATACCCCACAATTTTTTTGCTCCCAAATGTCCTCCAATGCCTTCTAGGGGCTGTGGGGGACATTTTCCATGTTTTTAGACCCTCCATGGGACATTTTAGGCCCAGGAGAGGACTTTCTTCAAAACAGAAAGTGGGCAGAAGTCACTTCCAGCTTACTTCTAGTTTTTAAAAAAGGCCCTCCCTAGGCCTAAAATCTCCTTCCTAAAAACCCAAAAGGTATCAGATCCCATCTGAGCTTGGAAGTTTAGCAGGTTCAGCCCTGGTTACTATTTGGGTGGGAGACTGCCAAGGAATGGTTGTTGTTGTGTGCCTTCAAATAGTTTCTGACTTTCGGTAACCCTAAGGCATACCCACCATGGGGTTTTCTGGGGCTGAGAGTGTGTGACATGCCCAAGGTCACTAAGTGGGTTTCCATAACCAAGTGGGAAACTGAACTCTGGTCTCTAGGGCTATAGTCCAATGCTCAGACCACGACACCACAAGGTAGCAAGTAGAAAAACAAGGTAGGTAGGTAGGTAGGTAGGTAGATCATCAAAAACGTCTAAATCCCAAATGCCAGGCTAGCTTAAATCAGAAATCTGGATTCCATTGGATTTCACTGGATTCCATTGCTCAAACCATGGAATACCAGGTGCTATATATGTTTCAGAGGAAAGAACTGGCAAAACCACCTCTGCATATTCCTTGCCTAACAAAAGCCTATGAAATTCAAGGGGCTGCTAGAAATCAACAGGCAACTTAAGGGCATATACACTGAGACCTAAAAAAGCCTAAAGGGAAGGGCAACATATGGCAGAAATGTCTCCCATACCACCAGAGGGCACTTTGAGGTAAAAAAATGACCCCTGGATGACTGGGGGCCACAAAAGCAGCCCATGGGCTGCATGTGACCCATGGGCATCTTTTTGTCCACCCCTGCTCTACATGGTCTCAGGCAGGATGCTTTATTAGCTCTTACTGGTGTTCCATTCATCTCCCATTCAAATCCTAACCAGGACTAAACTTGTTGAGTTTCCATAATCAGATGAATATGGATGAGTGTTGTGCAAAGATGTTATAGCGGCATTATTAATGACAGCCATGTGTTAAGGATGAAAGGCAGAAGGGATGTGAGATTAGATACCCTGCATGACACAACAGGCCCCTGGAATTCTATCAGCAAGCTAGTAACTTTCAAGCGCTGTTCCTGTACTGTTTTCCAAGGTTCTTAGCTCATTCGCCTCCTGGGATTAAACTGCTGTTGGTTCTCTTTTGCTGATAAGAGAAGCAGTTGCTCCCTTGCAGATATTCACTTACACTTGAGTGCCTAGAGGAGGATGCTAGCTTTGGAAAGTGTGCCTTCCCTATTTCCATCTAAGAGCACAAGAGTAATGTTATACTTTCTGGTCCTGATGATTGAAAAGCTTGCTTGCCCACAGGGCATCTGTAAAGGAAAGACTGGAATTTGGGTGGGACGTACAATCTGGAGTAAGATGATAAGGCTCAAAGAGACACCTGAGGTTAGCTTTATTCAGGAGATGAATGTGACTGAGCATGTGAAGAGGGCCACTTCTCTCACAACGTATTGGTTAATGGAAAAGACACCATATATGAATAGGTATGGGTCAATCAAAAACCTCATCAGCCTCTACTTAACATGTTACTCAGTGGTGTGGTAGCAAACTTTAAGTGCAGGGCATTTCCCATGTCAGTTAGCTAAGCCACACACCTGAATGAATCCCCACAGTCACAGATCCAAAAATTCTGGCAGCTCTGTCCATTCATATCAACAAGTCAATTGACAGGTCTTTTGTAAATATAATGGGATATAATTGTCCCTTTATACCAACCCACCCCCAAATACTCTGCATTAAAACAAAGATAGCTCAGAACAATATATTGTCACCCTGAATATTCATCCCCTTCCAGCTACAATAAGAGTTGCAGCCAGGCAAAGAGGAAACAGACAATCCCAAGGAAGGTATCATTCTTATCATGCCAAATCAGTATATTCCCAGAGCTTCAAGTGCACATGCATCTACACCATTGATATTACTCAATTAGCATCCACACTACATATTCATAAATGTATTTTCTTAATGATTGCAAGATCAAATGACACCTTGCATGAACAATGGAGCCACCAAAGATGTACATACTACTTTACCATGCCAAAATGAAGTTGTTTTCTATGAAACTCAGTTCACACACTCAAGAGACAGCCAAGATTAGAGATTTAAGGAGTGAAACATCAATGGGCGAAACAGCCTGCAGTGGGAAAACAACCAAATTTCTTAACCAAGAAGTTCCCCAATCCAGCAGAAATATGCTACAGGATAGCCCAGCAAAAGCTTAGAAAACTTACATACTTGTATCAATGTGGGCGGTGACCATATCGGCTCAAGGATTCCAAAACCACAGGGGGGAAAAATCAGTCCTGATCTCAGCCATTATACTGCTCACACACAGTCAACCAACATAACTGTCTGTCTCGCCAACATACCCATCCATAGCATAAATCCTAAAGCTCACTGGCAGAATATGACGTTTTTCACCAGGATGCCATTTAGATGCAGCTCTATTGTGCACCAATGTGAAGCTGATTTTCCATTAATTTTATTTGCACATCTATGGAGGCATCTTCTTTGGTAGGTGGGGGGGAAAGTCCTAAGTGCAATGTAGCGAGCTTAAGAATGCAAACCTATCCACAAAGAAAGATCACTGAAAAGCTGTAACTGTCAGGAAACTCAATTTGGGGACCCTTCCCCACTAAACAGTTACAGTGCTATAATTCCATTTTAAGTGCCATGGCAACATACTATGGAATTGTGAGATTTGCAGTGTAGGGAGAGGTATTAGAATTCTCTTCCAGAGCTCTAGTGCTTCCCTAAACTACAAAACATAGGATTCCAGAGGATATTGTCATGGCACTTAAAATGGAATCACAGCTCTGTAACTGTGTAGAATGGAAGGACTCTAGTCTCTTGGGATAATAAGGCAAAAACACAGTGCTGGATGACAAGCAAAAGCAAAAGAGAGAATTCAAAAGTCCATAGCACATTTTATTGGTTAGCAAACTTGGCAAAATAAGGCGTACACGTGGGGAAGGTTCTATCTAGTACATGCATTTGCAGCCATGTATTTATTGAATTCTTAGTTAGGTATACCCTCAATAAACATTCCATAGAATCTAAACAAAGGTTACATGTGAATGATCTCATACGGAAGAGTTCAAGAATCTTTGATCTTCCTCCAGGTATTATGGACTTCAACTCCCAGAGGCCCCACCCAGCCTGGCCAATGGTAAGAGATTATGGGAGCTGCAGAGCAAAACATCTGGAGGACCAAGGATGCAGAGGGAGCTTTAAACTATTATTCTGTAACATAGGTCAGTTGATCTCTGTGTTTACTTTGGCTTTAGACAGTGGATTTGAAGGGCTCCTACAACTGTTGAGCACATGGAAGGTATTAGGGAATTCTTCCAGCATCGCTGGGTCATTTAAAAGTAAAAGTACCACCCATCACTATTTCTTCATAACCCAGTTCTTTTTAGATGTTTTGGACTTCAAAACCCATGATCCTTCACTACTGGCTATGTTTGCTGGGCCTGTTATAAGATTTTAGTTCCAATCAAATGGAGGGCATCGGGTTTGGAAAAGTACTGACCACTATCAACCTTTCTTCAGTGCTTTAATTGGCCATGTACGATAGAGCAGAACGTGGATTACAACTAATGGACAGTCACAGCTACAAGCAGCTGCGGAATAGGAAGAGAGTGTTGGCCCAAGAGCAGGCAAAGGGCATCAGTGAAGGCTGAGAAGCTGGCAAAGGGAGGAGAAAGGAAGTGTGGAAGTGTTAATGAGGATACAGATACTGGTTAGCTCTGCTGGAGATAGATTAATTTTACTGGTTTTAGCATTCATCTATATCTCTTTCTATCTATTTATATCTGCTCCACCAAGTCCTATTCTGCTGCCTCAAAAGGAGCAAAGAGGTGCCACTTTGCGGTTCCTTTAGGGCGGGGGAGACAATTGTACTGGGGGTCAATTTTCATCCCCACACCTCTCTAAGGACCTGCACAGGTTCATTTTTCAACAACCCACAGAGGTGATGTGGCAAGACTTTTTGTTTCAGTTTAAACCTATTTCCAGCTTTTGGGGGAGATCAGGTTTAGGAGGATCAGATGGGTAAATCAAGCACCCATGACATATTCGGGGCAAATTTCCACCTTTTTACAATTTGAGGTCAATTTTTAAAACTTGTGGGATCCACGGGCTTCAGGGGTGCCCAGGAGGCTACAAAAAGGAAGCAGCACCATGGTTCACATTTTCTACATGCCTGCTGTAGGGCTCAAGAACTTGTTACAACAGAATACAAGCACTGGTGGGTTGTACACAACTGACAAAACTCTTGAGTATGATCCAAATGGCTGACTGCCTATATGCCACCAGAGGACCAACTTAGCTAAATAAAGAGAGGGTCATTGCCTGGTAATGAATTGTCCACAGCAACTATCAACACAACGTTAGTGTAGAATACAGTTGGCCCTCCACATTTGCGAGGGTTAGGGACCCAGGACCCTCGCAGAAGTGGAAAAATCACAAATATGAAAATGTGTGATTCTGTGGGAAGGGGGCTAAGGCATGATGGAGAAAGCAGGCATCCAGGTTCCAAACCAGGAGAGCGAAGGCATGGTGACTCTACGCTTTTTTTCTCTCGCCCATCTCCATCTTTGGGTGTGGGGTGCTGAGAAATTGGGCTACAAGCAGCTGCTGTGGAAGAGGAAGTTTTTAAAGGGTTGCATGGCCTGATTGGAGCCACCAAGAGGAAGAAAGGTTCCCTGGAAAAGAAGCAAGGTGTGGCAGGGAGGGGTGAGGATTGGATTAGAGAAACTCACAGATAATCAAGTGTGGAGGGCTGACTGTAGTTGTGACACAGCATGGGAAGAAAATACCCACACTGATCAAATTGCAGAATTCAAAGCATTCAAGGGGTGTGTGTACGTGTTTTGTTGCCCTTGATGATGGTGACAATGATTTTAATTTATACTTCACACCTCCTCACAGGAGCTCTTTCCAAAAAGTTGATTCCGTTGTTGGATATTTTCATATTTTTTGTCATCTATCTTGGGATTTATTTTTTTTTAATAAAAGGCAGAATAAACGTTGAAATAATACATTAATTAGCAAGGAAATACACACCCACTGCAAACCATGCTTCTTTGTGGAAAGAGCTTTCACAACTGGAGCCAGCCTTCACTTTTGAACAATACAAAAAGAAAGGGAAAACAAAGAAAGCAAAAGCAAAAGAGAACACAGGTTTGTTAAAAAAAATGCATATCATGTCGCAGGCAGACATTAACAGTAAATTCTGTCTATGAGAAGAGTTAACAACATTTATCTCTGGGCAGGAAATTCTCCTTGCTCCATCTTCAATAGTTGTTATTTTAGTTGATCTTTAAACTGCACCAAAGGATTCAAGCCCCTGAAAATGTCTTCGCCGCTGGCCTCTATTTCTTTTCTTCTTTCCCATTCATAACACAGGAGGCCAACTTTGACATGCCCTCTGAAGTTTTATTCCTCTTAAGTGTTAAAATGTAGGATGGGAGAGAATGACCAAGTTAGAGGTGACAGAAGCACTATGGAAGACAAAGGTCAGCAGTGGGGTTATTTGTAAAAAGGGAAGAACAAGGCTGATGGTGGGTAAGTTTTTTCCTGCCTCCTCCTCTCACAGCAGCTGCTGTTAATGAAATGCTAATGTTGTGGAACTGCTCTCCCTGGGGCTGACCTTGAGGTGGCATTGAACAACCTAGTTCTCCTGTCTTGTCTCCTGTCCATGCCTTGCATGGACCCACTCTGTGGTATAGCTGGAGGGAGGACAAGACCAGGCCTCCAGCAGATGGTGGGGACATATTGCAGGAACTCCACGGACTGACAAACTCAGACTGACAGTTCGGCGCTGCAAATAGGAGGCTGGGGATGCAGACCAAGGCTGTTGCAATAACAGCAAACCACAGTCACAGCCACAGAGCAGATGGACAGGATGCTAGCCAGATGCCTAAGGCTTGGACAGGGGAACATACTGTGCTCCCTAGGATCAGCTTAGCATCACATGGTATGTAAAGAAAGAGGAGACACAAGGAACTATATCACTTCCCCTATCATCACTGGAACTTTTAGTGTGGTGGGATGCTCTCCAAACCAGAACTAGTAAAGGTGTGGGAGGTTTTTGTGGACCATTAACTCCCAGAATCCACCAGCCAGCATTCATGCTAGCTGAAGGAATCCTTGGAGTGAGAAAAATTTCAAGAGGTAGTAAACATTTTTGCTCCTTATAGCACAAACAGCAGAGAGTCTTGTAGCACTTTAAAGGGTAGAAAGCTTGGTTTTCGGATAAGATTTCATGAGCTGCAGCCCACTTCATCTGATTCAGTGAGCCTAAGCAAAATGGGCTGATGCATCTGATGAAAGGGACCATTCCAAAAGTGGGCCATGAAAGCTTACGACAAATAAAACTTGCTAAGTCCTTAAGGTGCCACAAGACTTTTTGTTGTAGTCCAAAAAAAGCTACCTTTGCGAGGTTCACTGAAGCCATTTCCAAGCTCTGCCCCAATCCAGTGTTAGTCCATCATCTACAAAATAGGGGACACCAGTGAAATCATACATGATCCAAGAGATGCAGCCCAAGATCACTCACAAAGGGACGCTAGAGTACAACTCTTATATTGCTTGCGCATCTGGCAATGTGGCAAGGTTTCAGGAAATCACTTTTAACCTCATGAGACATACATGCATGAAGCAGCCCAACAAACCATGGTGACCTTGCTCCAAAATGTTCCTTTTTTATGCTACTTCAGCCACACACAAGCCCACTGGCAACACACAGCTCGCATGCAATTAGAAGAACACATCCATAATCTGACCACAAGGCCAAACCATGTGGATCTATCCCATAGAATCAGCACTAGACCAAAGACTGAAGTACTAATTCTGTGTAATTCATAGGATTAACTTCCTGACTAGGTGGCTGGGCAGTTTTTAAATATTATGGCTACATGAATAAAGCAGGTTCCCACATGCTCCCTTTCATGCTATACAATTACAGCACTTTTATTCCACTTTCTCTGCTGTGGCATAGAATCCTGGGATTTTTAGTGAGGTGCAACCTGTCTCTGGTAGGGAATTATAAATATTTCATGAAACCACAAATCCCAGGCATGTATGAGATGGAGCCATGAAAGTTTAAAGTGGGATCAATGTGCTATTTAAGTGTGTAGTGTGAAAGAGACCTGTATATCTAAAAGACACAAGTTTACACACAGCTAGGGCAGAATGTTGGAATGGAAATTATGGCCTTATCCAATGGTTCATGTGATGGATAATATTCAGAAGTTTTTAATCTGGAGCCTCAGTGGTGGGTTCATTAAAATGAAAGGTTTGGGTTCTCACAAAGCAGCCTTTCTAAGAGCTAACTAAAATGAAAAGTTTTGCTGCCCATCGACTCTGCTAAATCTTGGGATGAGAGGCTGCCTTTAGGACACTAAGGAGGGCAACAACAGCAGGAGACAAAATATCAGGTGAAACAGATCAGCATTCCAAACAGTTACTTTTGCTAGAATTCAGGGCTGCTTCACATGTTACATGGGACATAGGAGTAACTGGATTGTCTTCAGGCTCCCAGGTTTGTGTTGTTACCTGCAAACTTGGAAAAGCAACTTTCTTTTTTTTTAACCACAACTCCAGAATCTCCCAAGATGGCTGGGCCAAAAGTTGGGAGTAACATTTAAAAAAAAATCCACCGTCTCTTAAAAATCCACCTTGCCTTTTTCCAGTATACAAATGACTTCCCAGTGTTACAGAAAATACATTTATTCACACGGCGGAGAGGCCTATCTTTTGATGTAGAAAATGAAGCTTAATAGTTGACTTTGTTTTCATGTCCATGATCAAATTCATTAATTGGAAATCAGGAAAAAAGAAAGCCTTTCCCACCACAGATTTGATTAGCTATAGATCCTGCTTTGATGTAACTCTCCGCTCCTCCTGTCCTAAGAACATTTGGCTCACGTACAGGGCTGGCCCAAGATATTCTCTCTGAGGCAAAGTGTAGAAAAGCCAACTGGATTAGCAGTTGAATGACACCAGGACATCATCTTGCACTGTACCTGGTGCAGCAGGCTGGCTTCAGTGGAGTGCAAGGCAAGCTGGGTGGTGTACAACACCCCCCTCCAACAGTTATCATTCCTCTCCAGCATCTGCCAGCTAAGGCAATTGCCTCATTATGTCTAATGATAGGGCTGGGCCTACCCTAAGTAATCTGCCAAAGACTAGGTGTCTCCCCACCACATCCATTCTGATCCTGAAATGCTGAAAATCATGAAACTGGTCTTTCAAACCTTGAAATAATAAGATCACAACTATCCACTTTTAAAATCAATTAATTGCCTGCCTGAGCCTTTAAGGGCCCTCTGCAGTCATAATTTTTTTTCTATCTCTGTCTCCCTCCATATTTTTAAATGAAGATATTTGGAAAAATTACACACAGCACCTCCAGGGATTCCCTTTGCTCCATGAATTTCTATATATCCAAATTAAAAGGCCCTCGCTAAAAGCCCAAGAATCAAGAAATAATGCACACTTTTTGCTTTTACTGTGGATCTCAAGAGCTTCCCCTATTTAATCACAAGGCAGAAACACATGTGCCTGCTACTGCAGGCAGGAGTATACACTCACACGTACAGAGAACCAAAAATGTCAACAGAGCCTAGTCAAGATGTTTTTCAACCAGACCTTGGAAAAATTACTTTTTTGGACAAGGGCTCCCAGAATTTCTCCAGCTGCATCTGTCTCCTCGGGGTGCTAAGTGCTTCTTTCAACTGCTGTCAACTCAGAGCTCTGCAAGGGTGTTTTCCATTAGAGCTTGGGAAAGTTACTGCTTGGACTACAGCCCCCAGAGTTCCCCAGGCAATTTCTATCCTGATGCCCTTCCTAACTGCTGTCAACTCAGAGCTCTGCCAAGGTGTTTTCCATTAGAGCTTGGGAAAGTTACTGTTAGGACTACAGCCCCCAGAGTTCCCCAGGCAATTTCTATCCTGATGCCCTTCCTAAGTGCTGTCAACTCAGAACTCTGCAAGGGTGTTTTCCATTAGAGCTTGGGAAAGTTACTGTTAGGACTACAGCCCCCAGAGTTCCCCAGGCAATTTCTATCCTGATGCCCTTCCTAAGTGCTGTCAACTCAGAGCTCTGCCAAGGGTGTTTTCCATAACTTGGGAAGTTACTGTTAGGACTACAGCCCCAAGTCCCCAGGCAATTTCTATCCTGATGCCCTTCCTAGTGCTTAACTAGAGCTCTGCAAGGTGTTCAACTAGTGGGAAAGTGCTTGGGCACATCCCAGAATACCCAAGTCAGTTTCTACCTCCCACGGATGCTGAGTCCTTCCTAAACAGCTGTCCATCCAGTCGTCCTCCTCAGCAACCTGTCCCCACAAGGACCAAAAATAAGGGGTGGGGGGCTTTGCCACAGGCACCCCTCTTCCCACACCTGTACGCTGTCCAACATGGGTCTGGAGGACAGCAGTTGAAGAGTGGAAGGAAATGAGATGGAGCAGAAACTCCAAAGCCTCTCCACTGGCAGATATGTGCACACAGACACACACACACACACACACACACAGAACAAAGGCTTCCTCAACGATGGCGCTGGGAAGACCACGCTGCCGCCTCCACCAGCCAACACTTGTTGTCCCACCGCATGATCCAGACGCACCTGTAGCAGGAGGTGCGAGATCGGGGCGGGGGGACTGGAGAGGGGAGAGAGATGACCGGGATGGAGGGGGCTGAAAAGCCCCTCCCCATCGCATCCTACCAATCCCGCAGGACAGCATTCAAAACACACGCCCGCAAACACACGCGCGCACACAGACATCCATCCAGAGGCTGCCCCCGCCAACCCCTTCCGGGGCTCAGCCAAAGGGGCGCAGAATCAACACACCTCCCCCGCCAAAAAGCGCCCCAGAACCCGTTCCCAAGACCGCAGCACCGGCCCCAGCGATGCCACCAGCCCCGCCTGCCTCCCCCTCCTTCCCTCCCTCCCCCCTCCCTCCCCTTCCGGCAGATCCTTTGTCCAGCCATCCCTCCATCCATCCTTCTCTCCCAGCTGACCGGTGCCCAGCCCGGGGCTGAAACGGGGGCGGCCGCACTCCGAGCGAGACCGCCCCGCCCGCAGCGACGGAGGGGGGTCCTTGGCTGAAAGGGGGGGCTGTCGGATGCTTCCCACCCCCCTCCCTTCCCCCATCTCCCCCACCCCGCCATCCCCAAGCGCCAGCCTCTCTCCCAACATCCCCCCCCAAAAAACCATCCCAATCTGGCCAGCATCATCCTGCCCCCCCTAAAAAAAAACCCATGGCTGCCTCCTTCTGCAACCCCCCCCCCAATTCCCAGCCGTCCTCCTCCGCGCCCGGCGCCCTCCTTACTCGAACATAGCCCGATGCTGGGAGGCCGAGGGGGCGGCGGGCGGATGGGCTGCTTCCTCGCCTCCTCCGTCCCTCCCGCCCGGCCGGGATGGCGGGAGAGACCGGCGGCGCTGGGAGGAAGAGGAGGAGGAGGAAGAGGAAGGAGCGGCAGGGCCCGCGCGCCCTCCCTCCCTCCCTCCCTCTCGCCCGTCCTCCCTCCTCGGCGGCGGCCGCCCCTTTTTCTTGCGCGCCCCCCCGTTTCCCGGAGGCGCCTCCACCGCTAGCAGAGCGGCTACAGGGACCCCAGCAGAAATGCAAGCGGGATCGGGGAGGGGAGCACGGGGGGGACCCAGCTTGGGGGCTCCTGGTTCCCTCCTTCCCCCTGCCGCCCCCCCCCCCCAAAAAAAAGGATTGGAGAAAGCGAGGCCAGGAAGGGCCTAGCAGGATCCGGATCCCAGGCTGGATCCTCTTTGCGCCAGTTCCGCACTAGGCTGTTGTAGTGCTTTTCTTCCATTTGCCACATCCTATGGAATCCTGGGGTTTGCAGTTTAAACTGCAAACCCCAGGATTCCATAGGATGCTGAAGGTGGAATAATAGCACTACAACAGTCCAGTGTGGATTCTCTTTCATTCCTTTCTGGAACGAGGCTCCAGTTGGTTCCCGATTCCCAGCTCCTTATTGGTGTAGGTTTTCTTTTTTTTTTTTTAAAGGCTCGCAGATAAAGAACTGGGAATAAGGAGCCAAGGTCACTTTCGCCTTTCTGGATCGGTGGATTTCGGGGGAAATGGGCTACCGGCTTCCTAGGCCGTTTCCGCACTATCCTGTTGTAGCGCGATGATTCCACTTTCAACCTCCTCTGGAATCCTGGGGTTTGCAGTTTCGGGAGGGGCCGTCCGGCCCCTCCCGAAACTGCAAACCCCAGGATTCCAAAGGAGATTGAAAGTAGAATCATCGCGCTACAACACGCTAGTGCGGAAATGGCCCTAGTTTAAAAGTCAGCAGTGCTTTGAGCATCGGGTCCGACCTTGGAGATCGGGGTTCGATTCTCCCTGGCCGCGACCTTGGAAATCCACGGGGAGACTGTGCTCAAGTCACTCCCTCTCAGCCCCCAGAAACCTTGGGGTCACCATAGCTCGGAAATGAAGGCAAACAACAAGACCTATTTTAAGCTCCTGAGAAAATAGGGCTGGGAAAGGGGGGGGTCATGATCCCAAGGGATGGAGGCAGGATTCCCGGGTCTCTTCCATGCTTTTTCTATTTGGGGGTGTCCGGGAAGGAGATTGACCTGGGGGGGGGAATCAAGGGGAGGAAGAGGGCGAGGGATCATAATTCGGTGCACATACAAACCTGGGTCTAGAGAGGTCTCTATGGCCATTTCCACACCAGTCTGTTATAGCGCGATGATTCCACTTTCAACATCCTCTGGAATCCTGGGGTTTGCAGTTTCGGGAGGGGCCATCCGGCCCCTCCCGAAACTGCAAACCCCAGGATTCCAGAGGATGTTGAAAGTGGAATCATCGCGCTATAACAGACTAGTGCGGAAATGGCCTATATCTGTATTTCAGCCGCTGGAACCGGATCAGAATCGAATTCGGGGGGAGGCGGGGCGAGGAGCCTGCGAGGAGAGGAAGGCAAGATGTTGAAAATCTGGCACTTGGAAAGGGCATCGTTGTTGCTGTGAGCCTTCAAGTCCTTTGCAACGTCTCAGGGGGCTTTCTGGGGCTGAGAGAGTGTGACTTGGTCGAAGGAAGGATCGAACCCTGGTCTCCACGGTCGTAGCCCATCGTATTAAAGCCATCAGCACACAAGCTCCTTTAGTTATTGTTCAGCCCCCTTGCAAAAGCAAAACCGATCCTGGCTGGAGATTTCGGTCTTGCGCAGCAGTCAACGGAAGTCTGGATTGACGTGCGTGGAACCTCTAGGGATTCCTCAATGCTGGGAACTACTAACCTTTCCCCAGGACAGGGGGTGGGATGGAGGGATGGTTAACTCCTCATCCCTCCCTTCTGTACGCAGGGGGAGGGTTCAGTGCCTGCCTTTTTCTCAGGAGGAAATCACATCGCCTGTTATGGCTGCTTATTCCCAGGAAAGTGAGTTTCATATTGTGGAGCTTACTTGGGAGTAAGTCCCACTCCATTCAATCAGTAGACACGTCTAATGCCATGTCCACACTATACTGTTATACTGCTATCATTCCACTTTCAGCATTCTGTGGAATCCTGGGGTTTGTAGTTTCCTGAGGCCCAAGAGCTCTCTGGCTGAGAATTCTCAGGGCCCCTCTCTAAACTGCAAACCCCAGGATTCCATAGGAGGTTGAAAGTGGAATCATAGTGCTATAATACTCTAGTGCGGAAATGGCCTAATTTTAAAACAGGACATCACCCTCTGGTGACGTGGTTCTCAACCTGGAGGCCTCAGAGCCCTCCAGGGGTTCCATGGAGCCCAGCTGCTGGACACCAACAATGGCAGCAACAGGCCAACACCCAAACCACTATATCACAGTGGCCCCCAGAGTCTCCATGGGCTACTAGATCTAACCTAAACTGGTCTTAATGGAGAAGAGAAATGTGACTGTCCAGAAAATGTTGGACTGCAATGCCTGTCGTCCTTCACCACTGGCTATGCTGGCTGAGGCTTATGGAAGATGTAGTTTGACCACCACTGGAGGGAGGTTCTGCATCCTTGATGTACATGAAATAAGTATTCTTTCTCTATTTTCTCAACTTAATTCCCCTTGCTTTCTGCCATTGTCTTTTCTGTGGCAAATTTTGGCTGTAAGTTTCCAGAGGCTGGGATCTCTCCTCTTATATCTTGTAAAGAACCACACAAATTCATTTTCCAAAGGGGTAGACATAGGGTTGCTAGGTTTTCAAAACAGCAGTAAAAGACAGGCAGAATTCATCAGGGTCCACAGTCAGGAAGTAGCTATTAACAGGTTTGTGCCATAGGTGAAAATATTGGCTTCAGTTAACCTTGCCATGTATTTCTTTGTAAAATCCACATATTATCCACATTCATAAATTACATTTCTGTCTTCATGAGGGGCCCAACACAGGACCAAATACAGGACTTTGGACATCCTGTTCATAAAATACTACATTTCTGGCGCTCAAATAAGGGACATCCAATATCTTAGGGACACCAAAGAGTCCTTAAAAAGTGTTGGTCTGTTCCAGCTAAAACATAAAAGAGATGTGTGATGCCTTTGAGGACTGCAGAATTATTATAGCAAAGGGTGAGATTCATACATCATTTCATATGTTGTTGGACTGCAGGTCCCAACAGCTCTAGCCAACATAGCCTATAGTCAGGAATACTGGGAGCTGCAGTCCAAGAACACCTGGAGGGCAACACGATTCCCACCCTTGTATTTCAGCATGGCCTTTTATGGACTCTAGTCACTTCTTCAGATAAGGAGAATATAATCTTTTTTTTTTCTTTTGTAATGTTTTGTAAAGTTTTTATAGCTTGCACTGTCACAATGTAACACATTACTGATGTAATTTACTTTACTTACTTTACCAATAAAAAAGTACAAGTAAAAAAAAAAGATACATGGAATATAATCTTAGGTTCCCTTAACTATAGTGCACATAGCTGTGGTCAGGATGTTGACCCTGAGGTTGACATAAATGTAGTTACAGAAAGTACGGACTTACAATTACATTATTTACTTTGCATCACATCTTAAAAATGGTGCAAATGGCAACTGGTGGACCAAACAAGATAGGGATTTTCTACCATTCTGAAGTAAGATGCCCTCTCTGTCCTTGCGCAGTCCACAATCCCCCATGAATGTCACTACATCTATAAATACATCAACAAAACTTTTAAGCATTCAGAATCAGCCATTCCAAATCAGACTTTGAAAACCTCTCTCCTTTTTCCTTTGGTTTTATGGCCTGAAACGGAATTTGGACATTCTGCTTGAAAGCAGGATTGCTTTATCCTGTAACTGCCTCTCTTTTAAAGAAGCATTGCTTCCAGCACTGAGTCTTTAAGAGATCATTAACTTTAACTTCCTTAGTTTAAGAAGATTCCTTATTTGGAACAGGGGTTCTGATTCAAAAATACTTAGACTAGCATAGAGCCCCGGGGAACTTTAGTTTCCCCAGGTGTTTTAAACAACTCCCATAATCCTTCATTCCTGGCGATGCTGAGAGGGCTTCTGGGAATTGAAGTCTAATAACATCTGGAGGGCCAGAGATTCTCAATCTCTGCATTAGCAGGTACTCACATAATTCCCAGTGTGCAACCAGACGTATTTTGCAATGTGCAGTTGATCAGCTGTGGGTGTGTCGCTTCCTACGGCGTTCCTGACTTATGAGGCCGGTTTTAAATTATGGGTGGATTTTTCCAGCCCGTGCACACATACTTTCTGATTCATTTCCTGGTGGTGGTAGCAACAAGACTCTTTCCAAAGGATAAAATTTTTTAAAATGTGAAATAAATGCAGAACTACAGTTCAATTGTGACAGATCTGTCTCCCTACCATGACCCTCAAATTTTTGTTCAGGATGTCACATTTTCTCAATACTCCAGCAGCAAGATTTTATTTCATAAAATACAAATACTCCCTTCTCCACAAAGGGAGACAATATCAGACACCATAGTAGAAGCCAATACCATAGCCTGCGTGGGACACCCTTAATATTAGTTTTCTGGTCCATCACTGCAAAGGGGCGGAATGCTGTTGGTTTTTTGAATTTCGCACAATGCTCTTGGCCACAAATTTGTTTTTAAAAATTTGTTTTTTAAAAAACTCACTTACCCCTCAACTCTTTAAGTTTTTCAACAGTGAGTTAAAACTATACTCTTTTATGTACTATATGTCAATGCCATTTATTTTTCTCTCAGGAGTAGCGTTTCTCCTTATTTTAACTGGTTGTTGGCCATTTTTTAAAAAGTAATTTTAAATTATACCTTTCAATTTAACAATGTAACAGTTTAACAAGTGAAGTAATAGGGTAATCACAAACTTTGGTTTGTGAATTGCTCTTATTCTTTTGATATTAACAAATAGGCCTTTTAGATGTTGATTTTAACCTTTTTAGTACTATTTGAGAAGTGTGAGTGGAATTAATAGTTTTACTTTATTTGTTACTTTTAGATATTTTTTTCTACATGGAGGTTTATTACTATTTTGAATGATCTTTCTAGGGGCTTTTTTGATGACTGCTATGAATTTAAACTAATACAGTATATAGTATAGCAGTAAGCTAGGAATGATTTATATAGAATATAGAATGAGTTAGGCTAGACCTATATATTTGTGTTTCAAGCTAGTAAGTAAAGAATTTTAGGGTTACTGACTTTCTTAGAGTTTTTGTCATTGTTGTTAGATTATTGATAATTACTGATAGTTTAACATAGAATATAGAACGATTTGATAATTGATTCCAATTGTTGATAAGTGAGGTATGTAACTTTGCAGGCATATATTCCAGATGATAAGAATGATTAGCAGCAAATATTAATTTCTAGTTTAAATTTAAGAATTAATAGTTAGGTGTAACTATTTGATTAACATGTGCTCTTTGCAACAAGGGTAGGACCAATTTTTAGTCATCTGTAGTTCTTTTTGTTAGTTGTAGTTTTGTAGGTTTTTTTAAAAAAATTGTACTGTGTTGTTATGTATTTTTAATTTTATGTATTGATATGTAGTATTTGTTTCTTTTCTGTTGTATTTGTTTCTTTTCTTGTCTTTGTCCAATAAAAATTTAATTAAAATGTTTGAAGTACCTCCCAAAAAACAAAGCAAAAAAACCCCTACAAATAAAATTATTTCATAATTTAAGATTAATAGGTTAGCGCTAGTATTAATGCTTCCATATCTTGAGCTTCCATGGGCTGTATAAGCCAGGCAGGGGGACCAAATTTGGCTTGCAGGCCAGAGGGCCCCCACACCTACCCTAAATGGTTATGGGTCCAGGCTGTTTCAAGAGCCATCTTCCTTCACTGTGTTTATTACTGGAGGCTCTTCTCCCCTCTGCCTTCATCCCTTTGCTTTTAGAACCTTAGTGGACCTAGAGGCAAGAACAGAGCCTTTCAATAGTAGGACCAACACTGTTACTTGGCCATTTGGCTCCCTCTCTTTTTAAATCTTTATTGCACTATTTTGATGTTTTGCTAAAATATCAGATCAGTCTTCCCATTCCATCACACCTTTAATCTAGTACAAGGATGTGATTGAGCCTAACTACCTAGAAAGTACTGGATCCTGTATGATCTTGGAAGCTAAGCAGGGTCAGGCCTGGTTAGTACTTGGATGGAAGCCAAGGAATATCAGGTGGTGTAGGCTAAATCTCAGAGGAAGGCAATGGCAAACCAATTTTGAGTATTCCTTTCTTAAGAAAATCCTATGAAATTCACAGGGTCTCCGTAGTCAACAGGGTCTTCACAGTTGCGGGTTTCATTTTTGCAGATTTGATTATTCATGGATTATTTGCTGTCACCTCTGCTGCTTCCCTATGCTATTTTTAATAGGGTCTGCAAGCCTCGTGAGACTGAGAAACTAAAAATGAGGCTTGTAGGTCCATATTAAAAATGGTGTGGGGCAGCAGCTGAGGTGGCAGTAAGCCCCATCAGCCACCAGCTTCTGCCTTGTGAAGAAACTCTGATGCCTCAAAGGAATCCATGGTGAGTTGAATATGGTGATCGTACTTTATTGTGTGTTAAACATGGTTTGGGAGGGCCTAGAACTATTCACGGTTTTCCTACTTTCTCAGGGTTCCTGTGTCCCTAACCCTAGCGAAAGTGGAGGGATGACTGTATACAGGTATGAGATCCAAATGTGATATAGTAGTTTGAGCATTTGACTCCAACCCTGGAAACCAGGGTTCGATTCCCTGCTCAGCCATGGAAACCCACTGGGTGATCTTGGGCATGTCACACACTCTCAGCCCCAGAAACCCATGTGGCAGGTTTGCCTTAGGGTTTCCATAAGTCAAAAACAACTTGAAGGTACGCAGCAACAACAACGGTTGTGAAAGCTCAACTGTAAAGAAAACTGACAGGAAGATTAAGTATCTGTCTATAGATTGATTGATCTGTCTGTTGATCGATTGATCTAAATGCACACACAGCAACAAAACTGTTGTATTTCAACCTCACCTCCTAGCACAAGGATTGGGACTGTGCAGTCTTCCGGATGTTACTGGAGTTAAACTCCCACAATTCCTCGTTATTTGCTGTGTTGGCTAAGGCTGATGGGAGCTGCAGCCCCACAACATCTGGAGGGCTGCACACTTTCCATCCCTGGACCAATGCGGGGTGTCACCCTTTGAAATGGGCAGGCAGCTGTGGTTCTTATAGTACTCCAATGAGAACTTTATACCCAGTGCTAAGTTACAAGGAAAGAAGGAAGGAAAGAAGGAAAGAAGGAAAGAAAGAAAGAAAGAAAGAAAGAAAGAAAGAAAGAAAGAAAGAAAGAAAGAAGGATAGAGTTGTAGCCAAAGGACACAATGATGGTGCCAGTCCTTGGCACTTTGAGAGGAAAAAAGCCCTGCTGATCCCTTACATCAGATAGCTTACAAAACATTGCTACAAACTGTAGTGTGCAAAAGACAGAAATGTGCCTCTTTTTTCCCAGTTTTCTTCACTGTTACTGGCATTCAACCGGTGACTGAGAATGCTACAACTACTGGACATTTTTCCCCTACAAAAGTACTGATCCAGAGAGGCAGGCTTACAACTGAATCCTATGCGTCTCCACCTCCTGTAAATTCTCTTGTGTTCAATATGACTAGCTCCCATGTGAGTAGGTATGACTAAGTAGTAAGTAGGAGGTGTTGTTGTTGTTGTGTGTCTTCAAGTCAGTTCTGACTTACGGTGACTTGAAGGCAAACTTATCACATGGTTTTCTAGGGATGAAAGCATGTGATGTGCTCAGGATCACCTAGTAACTTTCCGTGTTCAAGCAGGAAATCAAACCCTGGTTCCAAGGTTAGTAGTCTGAGGGAGTTGCCCAAGGTCATGTAGTAGGTTTCCAGCTCTGAGTGAGAATCTGAACCCAAGTAAGTAGAAGACCAGAGATCAAATTCCCACTCAGCCATGGAAAACCAGCAGGTGACCTTGGGCAAGGCACACTTTCTCAGCCTCAAGAAAAGCAGTGGCAAATCTCCTTCGAATAAATCTTGCCAAGAAAACTGTATGAGAGAGTCAGTGTTGACTTGAAGGCACAGGACAGCAAAGAAGCACGTGTAGGGCCTTAAGTACTCTTCTTTGATAACATGCAAATGATTTTGGTTTGGGAAAGGTTAGGGGTATTGGTTTGGGACATTTCATTTCCTTGACACATTGTGAATTTGAGTCGAGGCAGTAAAACATTCTAAAATTATGCAAAACCCTTCTTGTTTCATCTCCACTAGTGAACGAGGGATTCTGTAGTAGCCTTGGAAAGGCTATCCAACTTACTTTTTATTCAGTGATTTAGTGTGCTGTAGTAAGATTTGTTATTATGAAGAACACTGAATTTTAACCTTGTATTTTATGGTATAATTTACCTAAGTGGCAATTTGTGAAGACCAGGGTTCAATTCCCCGCTCAACCATGGAAACCCACTGGGTGATTTCGGGCTTTCACAAACTCTCAGTCTCAGAAACCCCCAGGATAGCTTCACCTTGGAATTGCCATAATTTGGAAACAGCTCGAAGGCACTCAACAATGACAACGTTACATTACATTACCACACAAAATAATTTCTTGAAATGAGATGAAATATAAATGATGTAAATATAATTGACTGTTTGAGTCAATACAATACAACTTAGAAATCAGTTTCCTGTATGTGTTTATTTATTTATTTGCAACCACACTTATTTTCAACCATTTTCAAAGCAACTTTTCCTGTCTGTGTAAAAGTTATACTCAAGAAGGGTTAATACTTGCAGTATTTCAAACAGACAAAACCAGAAACAAAGTACAAATACAATTCAGTCTGATTTTGAAAACCTTCCCACACATACATACCGGTAAGCACATGAGAACAGGAACAGAGACTCGTTTTAATGTAGTAATATGATACCACATTATGGTAACTGCAGCTCTAATTGCCACCTATTGGGCACACCTATTGGCAAATTCAGGAGAATGCAGACAGACAAAGGGACAGCGGATGAAATGTGGGACTGGCAGGGTGATAAATAAGAGATAAATCAGACAAGATCATACCTTACTCTGGAGCAGCCTTCTTTGGACTATTGTTTTTATAGCCCTTCACCATTAGCCTGCTGACTAGGAATTTTGGGAGTTGAAGATGAAAACACTTGGAGAACACCAGGTTGAAAGAAGCTGGCTTAAGTGTAAGGCCTGTGGCTTCTGAGCCAAAAGTCCCTGATTCTGTCCCTGATGTCTCCAGTTAAAAGGTTCAAGGACTAGGTGATGGGAAAGACCTGTGCCAAAGACTCTTAAAAGTAGACCTCTCTGACCTGGCACCCTCTGAATGTTTTGGATGTCAATTCCCATCACCCCCCACCAGCTTAAAGGTAGGAGATGATGGGAGTTGACATCCAAAACATCTGGAAGATGCTATGCTGGGGGAACAGACTCCCCTCAGAAGCTACTGCTGCTCAGAATACAGTCCTAGGATAGATGAACAATTAAACTGACTTGATATAAAGCATGTTTCTGATTAACAAAGAAACAAAAAATTGAAAATAGCACAGGTTCAAGTGATGACAATGATAGGATTTAATGTACATATATGCATATGATCCTAGAGAATCAGTGTAGTGTAATGGTTTGAGCATTGGACTATGACACTGGAGACCAGGGTTCAATTCGCTGCTTGGCCATGGAAACCTGCTGGGTGATCTTGGCTGCATCACACATTCTCAGCCCCAGAAAACACTGTAATGGAGTTTCCGTAACTCTGAAGTTACTTGAAAGCACACAATAACAACAAATATGATCCTATCCGTATTTCCCTGAAGCATGCTCATTTGATTCTACAGTGCAAACTCCTAATTGAATATGGGCCATTTAAAAAAAAAATCCAAAATCCATTTTAGTTTAATACCACTCTTAGGCCAACCAAAAGTGTTCAGAGATGTTTGCCAATTTGCAAACTACAGATATCTTCCTATCAAACCTGTCTCCGAATTAAAGAATCTCAAATGGAAACAACAATGGAATCTTACAAATATCACTGGGCATAACATACTGTTAGGTTCTTTTGTGATTTTTTCCCCCTTGTGCATCTGGAAGATTATGAATATTGATGTGCCAGTTACCAAAAAATACGCTGTAGACAGCAAAACTATCAACTCCCTTTAAAGGGAAATGAGTAAATTGTTCCCTTGATAATTGAATGACCTAAAAAGATACAGCATCCTGCAAAATTGCTTCAGCTAACAAACTACATTCATGCTAGAGGAACCCACTGAAGAGTGACTTGTTTTCATAAGAATTGAGTTTGTTTTGTAAGTCACTGGATAGGAAAACACAAACTATGTCATCTTGAACTTTATTGGTGATGACTCAATTATACTGCTGTAATGTTTAGTGTAATTTTGATGTTAGTTTCTAGGAGTGATTACTCTGCCTCTCAGTATGTGCCAGTCTTCTACAAGGTGATGCCCTGAGTTGCATTGGAATACAGCTCCCATAATGTCCAGCCAACATACAGTATATGAGAAAGATTAAAACATATTATAAAATAAAATAGGATTGCAACTAAGTTATGCCAGCTGCTATGGTGCCTTTGCACAAACAATACAGCAAATCAGTCCTCCACATTTGTGGGTTTCACTTTCACGGATTTGGTTATTTGCAAATTTCTCTAACCCTTGCCCTTCCTCCTCAACTCAGGTCCTTCTTTTCTGGTAGAACCTTCCCTCTTGGCAGCTCCGATGGGGCCATGCAACCCTTTAAAAACCTGCCTGTGGTCTTCTTTCTCCCCTACCAGATGCTGCCTAGCCAGTGAAGGATGGCTCACAGCCCAATTTCTCAGCACCAGAACCCCTTTCCCAATGCCATCCCACACGTCCAAGGAAGAAGATAGGCAAACAAGAGAAAGTATAGGCCTCCGTGCTGAACCACTCCTTTTCCCTCTCCTTTCCCTGACCTGCTTTGGACCCTGGTTTGGGCGCACTCTCTCCACCATGCCGTGGCCGCCTCCCTACAGAGACATACACATATCGACATTTACATTTTTTCCATTTTTGCAGAGGTCCTGTGCCCCAACCCTAAATCTGGAGGACCAACTATAATTACGTATCAATGAGAGCAAAAGGCCAAATGTACCCAGATCTGGCCCACAAAAGAAGTGAAAAACCTAGAACCAAATCCCACAAGGAAAGATGAGACATGATCTCGGAGACAAGATAGTTGTCGTCTTCAGCTCTTTGAAGCAATTGGTGCATTGACAATGAAGCAAAGTTGTTTTTATCATGCCCTAAGACAATGGTAGCAATTTGTCGCTCTCTGGGTGATGGACTGCACCTCTTAGCAATCCAAATGGCACACCACCCACCATTTCACAGATGAAAATCAAGACACAGAAGCATATCTAGGGTAGGGAAGTAGGTTATGTGCCCTGGGTGCCCATACCAGAGGGGGTGCAAAAAAGGCTGTGCCAGAAGATTCAGGTGCGGAAGAGGAGGAGGAAGTGGCACTGAAGGAGGAGGGTTGCCCTAGGCGCTGTTTATGCTAGATACACCACTGCTGAGACAGTGTAGCCAAGCAACACCAAAGCATTCTCAAGATGGCAAAAGTTAATAATGAGGAAGAGCACATAAACTAGGAAAGGCAGCAGGATCTGCTTTTACCTGTGTATACAAGAAAGGGCGAGATTCCACACCCTCTTCTCCCCACCCTGCACTGAATTAATTGAGTGCAAACTACTTTTGCCTTTTCAACTGAGTTTGCAGCAATTGAAGTAAGCTGAAGACAAAGGATGAAAGAATGAACTGGGACATTTTAAAAGCAGCTGAAAAAGTGGGATAACAGAGATTAACCTGGGCCATCCCTGCCAACCTCGAACAGTTGGAGTGTGTGCTGTGGGGAGAAATGCTGGGTATCATGGCTCAAGCATATCTGGAGGCCACATGTTCCTATTTCCATTCTAAAGGGCAAGACCTGGACTGATGGGTTCAAATTAAAATAAATGGGACTTTTATTGAACATTGAGACCTTCTGGATAGTACAAACAGTTTGACTGTAGAAAAGGCTCCCCTGAAAGGTAGTGAACGCTCAGTTAAGAAGTTTTAAAGTCAAGATTAGATGGACATCTATCAAATACTGCAGCCATGACTTCTTTCCATCAGCAGCAGAGCTGCACACAGATGGGAGGTGCAATCTGATTATCAATGTCTTGCAGAACTGCTATACAGGCTGGGGATTTTGGCCCTTGTACCCCCAACAGTAACTTTTCCAAGCTCTGTTTTCTCAGCTGTTTCCTTGACCAAGTCAAGCACAGAAGAGAGACTCTAGAGATCTGGAGGGTTATTGAAAGTGGCAGAAGATTCAAATCAAGGAGAGCTGCAGACACAGCGATGACAGCTAACCCAATTAGGGGCCCCTCTACCCAACAGCTATCACTGCTTGTTTTTTGTTTAGCCAGGCATCATACATAGCAAGTATCATTTCTCTGCGCCAAACTGCTTGTCCTTGGCAGGATCTTAATTACTGTTCCATTTTGCAACAACTATCTGTCACTTGAAAGGCATGATGTAGAGACAATCCTTTAGTGTTTATTATTAATAGTGATTATGAGAAGTCATTATTATTATTGTATTCAAAGTTTGTTGATTACTGACTGGACAAAGATGAAAAACACCTGCCCTGACCAAAGGTTTAAAAGTGAACAGATGTGTCTGTGCTTTCATGTCACTGGTCAACTTACAATGACCTCATGAATTTCATAGGTTTTTGTTGTTGTTGTTGTTGTTGTTTTGCACGTGCCTTCAAGTTGTTTCCAATTTGTGGAGGCCCTAAGGTGAACCTGTCACAGGGGTTTCTGGGCTGAGAGTGTGTGACATACCCAGGGTCACCTAGTGGCTTTCCATGGCTGAGCAGGAAATTGAATCCTGTCTCCAAGGTCATAGTCCACCACACTAGCTCTCAGGTTTTTCTTAGATAAGGAATATTCAGAGGTGATTTGCCATTGCCTTCCTCTGAAATATACGGTAGCCTACAGCACCTGATATTTCTTGGAAGTTCCCCATCTGGGTACTAACCAAAGCTAACTCTGCTTAGCTTCTAAGATCAGACAGGAAGTGGTGCATTCAGGGTATTTAAATGTGTTACCCATGGAAAAGGAATGAATAAGAAAAAAGGAAACCAAATAAGCACTAAACCTTTGTAAAGCTGGATTTTTTTTAAGGCATTGCTCAGGACTCAGAGGCACCAACAGGCAATGTTCACTAGACTGTAGGTGGCATGGTCTATAATTATTTTACATCGATAGCAGTTAGCCTATCTAGCACTTCTGCGACAACAGAGCAGCAAGACTAATAAGCAGCTAGAGCAGCCACAATAATTCTCCCTGCCGATGCATTATCACAGCCGATCAGATACCTGCCATCCAATGATATAATTTTTTTGTCCATAGATGATGAAGCTCCTGTTTTTATTAATATCTGAATTATTTGGCAGCTAGATCCCAGCTGGAGAAAAGAGGTGAATGAGCAGGATGAAAAGGGAGAACTTGGCTACACTTCTGTTTGGCACGTGCCTCCTTTTGGTCCATAAAAACCATGAACAAGGAGCCCTGTTTGCTTTGCAATCCAATAAACCCAAAGCAAACACGCGCTGAGATTTGCCACTGAGCTTATCAGACATTCGTGCTATCTAGGCCACATGGCATACTGGAATCATGCCAACCCACACCACTGAGATCACCTAGAGCATTAGGCTGATGCAACAGGGCCAGCCATTTTGCTACTAAAAATCACCCTGTGGCTATATAAACTATTGGAAGGGACACTCGCATATCCATATGATCTACCCTAGTATACAGGGCTGCTGGAAGAGTATTCAAATAATAATAATAATAATAATAATAATAATAATAATAATAATAATAATAATATTTATTTTTATCCCGCCTCTCCCAGTGGATCGAGGCGGCATTACAGAATATATAAATACATTAAAACATTAAAATGTACCCCATCCTCCCCACCCACCAACCCTTCAATCCCCTTAAAACACATTAATTACTAAAACAAATTTAAAAAAATTAAAAACAAAAGGACAATTGACAAGAGGTGGTGGAACACTAGTCTGGGAAGGCCTGTCAGAAGAGAACAGTCTTGAAAGCAGTCAAGGCTGGTAATGTGCCGGGTCTCTTCTGGCAGGCCATTCCATAACTTGGGAGCGACAGAAGAAAAGGTCCTCTGGGTAACCGCAGCCAACCTAGTTCTGATTGTCTGCAGTAAATTCCTCCCAGAGGACCTTAATGTGCGGGGCAGATTATATGAGAGAAGGCGATCCCACAGGTAGGCTGGCCCCAAGCCATGAAGGGCTTTAAAGGTAAAAACCAACACCTTATACTGTGCCCGGAAACTAATAGGCAGCCAGTGTAAAGACTTCAAAATAGGTGTTATGTGGTCAGTTTTAGATCTTCCGGTGACCAACCTGGTTGCCATGTTCTGGATTAATTGAAGTTTCCGGACTAAGCACATGGGTAGCCCTATGTAGAGCGCATTGCAGAAGTCAAGCCGTGAAGTTACCAGCGCATGTACCACTGTTTTTAGGTGTTCCAAGTCCAGGAAGGGGCGCAGCTGGCGTATCAGCCGGAGCTGATAGCAGGCACTCCTGGCTGCCTCATCAATTTGAGCTGTCATCTGAAGCGGCGAATCCAAGAGCACCCTCAAGCTGCGGACACAGTCTTTCAGGGGAAGTGTGACCCTGTCTAGAACTGGTTGACAAACCTCCATACCTGGGCTAGGGCCCTTAACAGCAAGTACCTCCATCTTATCAGGACGGCAAATCTGGATTCAGCTTCAGTCTGTTTTTCCTCATCCAGTCCATTACAATATTTCTTTAGTACTGTAATCACATGGCTGAGACTGGAGAAAAAGATTTGTTAGTATGGAGTGCTACAGTGCAAGTGGAGCCAGATCTAATTCAGTAGCCTCTTTGACTCTGCACTGCAGTCCAACCTCCTGTAACAATGTGGGCACTGTAGGGTGCTACTTCCTTCCCTTTTCTCGGTGAAATCCCAACAGGTATATGCTGCAATGCCAACGAAGGGGAAAATAACAGGGGCAACTCTATAAAGACCAAGTCATTATTGGAGACAACAATGGCTAATGATCAAGATGGGTCTCTTATCATCTCCAGTATCAGAGGCTGTATGCCTCTGTGGATTAGTTCCCAGGAAATACAAGACAGGAGGGTGCAGTTCCACTCATCACCTTCCAGCAGATCCCTTATAGGCAACTGGTTGGCCACTGTTTCCAGGCTGCTGGGTTAGATTTCACTTTTGATCTAATGCAGCACAGCTCTCATGCTCTGTTTTCAGGAGGCAGTTGTGCAGGGGCTTTAAAGGGCTACAAGCTAGAGAGCTCATGTAGCATGCAAAATCTCTATAATCATAAGAGTTGGAAGAGACCACAAGAGCCATCAAGCCCAATCCCCTACCACGCAGGAAGAGACAACCAAAGCACTCCCAACAGATGACCATCAAGTCTCTATTTAAAAACCTCCAAAGGAGCCTTCACCACATTCCAAGGCAGTGCATTCCACTACTGAACTGCTCTTGCTATCAGCTTAGGTGGGATCTCTTTTCCTGTAGTTTGAAGCCATTGTTCCGTGTCCTAGTCTCTGGAACAGCAGCAAACAAGCTTGCACCATCTTCCATATGACATCTTTTCAAATATTCAAACATGGCTATCACATCACCTCTTAACCTTCCAGGTTAAACATACCCAGATCCCTAAACCAATCCTCATACAGCATGGTTTCCAGGCCTTATATGGTTTTGGTTGTCCTCCTCTGGACGTGTTCCAGCTTGTCAATATCCTTCCTGAATTGTGGTGCTCAGAACTGTACACAATATTCCAAGTGAGGTTGGACCAAAGCAGAACAGAATGATACTATTACCTCCCTCAACCTGGACAGGATACTTCTATTGATGCAGCCTAGAATTGCATTGGCTTTTTTAGCTGCTGTATCATGCTGCTGACTCATGTTCAGCTTATCGTCTGCTGACTCCCTAGATTCCTTTCATATATACTGTGGTCAAGCTGGCTATCACCGTTCCTATATCTGTGCATTTCATTCCCCCCCCCGCCTAAGTGTAGTATCTTATATAGCTGAAATAATTATGAATCAATATGCAACCAACCGTTTCTGTAGCAGGAACTGAGGCAAAGGCCCTTCTTCAGGCATGGCGTGTATATGTGCCTCCAAGTTACTTCTCAACTTATGACAACCCCATCAATTTCACTGAGCAACGAACACTCAGTGAAAGCTTGCCATTGTCTTCTTCTGAATATAGCCTACAGTACCCGGTATTCTTTGGTAGCTTCCTATCCAAGTACAAACCAGGCCTGACCTTGCTTAGCTTCCAAGATCAGATGAAAATGGTGCCTTCAGAATATTTACACCTCTCTTCTACAGGCCCTAACAAATACTGGCACACCTCTGTTAACAAAGAAGCTCCTTTTCATAAAATCCTTTTTATGCCTGAATGCCTGCCTGGCCCTTCTTTTCTTTCTTGTCCTGTGTCTAGCTGGAGGGTTTTGGGTGTTCTTCTCTTTCTTTAGTATTTAATTCAAGTAGCATCAGCATTGCTGGGTGGGCTGGAGAAACATGGGGTTTTTACGTTGGGATCAGCTGCATTTCTATAGTAAATGATGCAATAAAGCCTCAGCTAGGAAAGAGTGGGATGGTGCTAAAGCTGATCATACTGCAGTTGTGTGTGCTTGCCTACAGCAGGAAAAGTAAACAGCAGCTGCTTCCAGAATCCCTGAGTATGTGTTAACAGCAAAACAGAAAGGAAATAATAGATGAGTCTAGAATAATAAAGACACAGAGGCATAGACACAGAAAGCAAACGTCATCCCCAGATGCAAATTGGAAAAAGCCTCCAAATGGTTACAAGAAGATTCAAGATGTTTTTGTTTACTCACGCAAGCCTTAACTGACATGGTTGTTTCGCTTCACATATGCATACCCTTCATTTTGGAGGAAAGTCTGCTGAAACATGTTGAATCATAGCATCATAGAAAAGTAGGGTTGGAAGAGACCACAGGGGCCATCCAGTCCAACCCCCTGCCATGCAGGAACACCTTCAAAGCACTCCCGACAGATGGCCATCTAGCCTCTGCTTAAAAACATCCAAAGAAGGAGACTCCATTACACTCCGAGGGAGCATATTCCACTGTCGGACAGCCCTAACCATCAGGAAGTTCTTCCTGAGGTTCAAGTGGAATCTCCTTTCCTGCAGCTTGAATCCATTGCTCCTTGTCCTGGTCTCTGGAGCAGCAGAAAATAAGCCCACTCCTTCCTCTACATGGCATCCCTCCAAATATTTAAACAATGCTTTTGAAAGCATTTTGAAATGCTTTTCTTTTCTTTTCTGGTGTAGGAACTTATCCCTATTCTTTCTATGCTATTTCTATCTCTGGTACTAAAGTTTCTGTAAAAGAAATAGTGCCCAGGAACACATCTGCTTTGTTAACTGAGGTATATGTTGTGGTGTAGCTTCTAGTCATTTCTGAGTTACGGAGACCCTAAGGCAAACCTATCTCACAGTGTTTTCTTGGCAAAATTTGTTCGGGGGTGTGTGTGCCTTTGCCTTCTCAGGATGAGAGAGTGTGACTTGCCCAGGTCACCCAGACGATTATACCTGTAGTAAAAACTTGAGGGGAAAAAATTACAGTAAATGGTGGAGCTGTAAACTACACACTTTTGCCACAAGGTGTCACCAGTTCTTCAAGGTGCTGCTTTAGCCTGTGCCTGAATTGCTAAAGTCCAGAGAAAGGAATACATCCCAGACGTATTTATTTGGGTCTCAGACTACTCGGTATGAATTAACTTTTTTTGGATGGCCGATTGAAAACAGCCAAGAGGAGAGACAGAGGCCTGCCTTACCTTCTCTAGTCTTTAGCCACTTAATTTGAAAGCCTTTTCTCAGAACCCAGAACAAAGTTACACCTGCTCTACCACTGATGTGGTGAGGGAACTCGCAACACTGGAATTGCTATCAATGAAACCTCTTCCAAAGGGCATTTCATGAATAGCTTTGCTCTTTAAAGCCCTTCACACCCTAGGCAAGCCTCCAATTTGATTCCTTCTAGATGCAGCAGACTACAATTGGTCGTGTTACTTGATCAGGACTCCCATCATCTCCAAAGACATTTGTCAGGGAAAAGTTGGCCCAGAATTACCCTAACTTGAAAGACCACTTCAACTATGTACGATCCTGTCCATCTATTAAGAAATTCAAATGGAATCCTACTCAAAATCCTAATTACCACAGAAATAGGATAGAGGTAGCAAGAGAAAGGCCTGTTCAATAGCAGTTCCCTGGTTTCCAAACATAACATCAGGAAGAGTAACGATTCTCTTTGTTGGGCTTCCAGAAAAAAGTATAAAGTCCATCTATTTGCATGCATTAGAAGTATGTAACTGGCTTTCTCAGCTAGTTTATGGCAGCTTTTGACACACTGGGGCAAATAGATAGTTAAACATACCCATTTTTCAAGTTTCAGATACATCCACCTTCAATTGTAACCAATGGTTTCTAACAATATCAGGCTTTAGTTCACCAACAAGATTAATTTGACCATCTCACCCTGTGATTTCTGCTGTAACATACTAGATTTCCAGGCCCTCAGCAATAATCTTTCCCTTTCTCTGTTTCCTGATCCTCTCATTGGAAAAGCCAGCAGCAATGGACCTTCTGCAGTTACATGCTTCTTTTCATTATGGAAAGTGAGGAGAGAGGGAGAGAGTTGGACTCCAGCTCCCATCTACCCCTGCCAGCATGGCCAGTGATCAGTGACAATGGCAAGTGTATTAAAAACATATATTTCTCTAGCCCATGCTGGAGAAACCTATTCCATTTCAAGTATAGCTTGAGGTGTGCTCTCCATTAGGTACAAGAAACAGGACTGAGTCAAACACACCCAAGGTAAGAATAAGGAGAAACTCTTTCACCCTTATTGAAAAAGGGAGCAACTAACATCCTGGGTACATATTTATTCACAGGATAAACTTCACTCACTGACACCAGACATACACTCTCCCAAAGCCCCTACCACCAAGGACTGAGACAACCAACCCAGTCTCTGTCCTGCTTTCCCCATCTTTATTTGTAGAATTCATGCTCCTGTTCATCCTTCTTGATGACAGTCTTGTAAGCCTTCTCAAAGTCCTTAGCCAGAACAATGTACCGGTTTTCCCGGACAGCAAGCATCCCAGCCTAAAAAAAGAGAAAGTGGGGAAGAAAGATGAACTAAAGGTCTCTAAAGCAGAGAATACATCTCATGTTTAGAAATCTAAGAAAGGACATATTTATGAAGTTCAGAATGCAAATAGGTAGATGAAAGCCTTCTGCATAACAATACCTACAGGTGATGATATTATTATCCAGGTGACATAATGCATCCATATACATGTTACATACACGTTACATCAGTCTTTATGCAAAAACAGCATGGAGTGTGTTTTCATTATTTTCCACTATGCAACTTGGAAGGGGGACATAGCTTACTAAGAAAAACCCCAGGTTTAGTCTTCAACATAAGCTACCAGGAACCTGGAGCTCTTCATAAAAAAAGAAAAGAAAAAAAAGGACAACAAAGCTCAACATCCCTGGCAACTTCCTTAAACTCTCTGAAGCTAATGGGAACTAGAATCCAATGACATTTGAAGGACAACAGGTTTCCCACACTAAGCTAATCTGACTGGCAGTAGCTACCTAGATTTCAAGCAGATCTTTCTCATAACCCATTTATCTGATTCTTTTCTTTGTCTTTATTGTTCCAGAAAATGAAGGTAAAAAGCACTGAACCTGGGATGATTTGGAAGCACAACATACCCCCTTTCTTGACTTAGGGTATGTTCCTGTAAAACTGTTACACATTGGCTTCTACCTTAGAAAGCAGCAAGTTTAAAAACAAACAAAAATAGACCATGTATTACTGTAGGTGGGAGGCCTGAGGCTGTGCTTCCCAATTCAGGTCTGTGAAGTTTTCTAAATGGCCCCATCCCCTTTCCCATGATACTATCATTTGCCTGTGTGTCCCCCTCAAATGGTCTAAAAGGCTGAAATGCCTCTCCTAAGGCTTAATTACTGGCAACAAGAGCCTTAAGCTAAAATATCCTGGAATTTCTATGCCATTCTTTTTCCTTTGGACATTCCCACCATGAAAATGTGCCCCCCTAAGAACTTTTCTGAAATTCAATCCAGCATTTGGACATAAAAGAGGATTGTCACACTTGCAGTTGGCAATGGGGTGAATCTCTGCTGAAATATTGGGGAGCCACTGCCCGTTAGATCAGATAACACTGGGACAGGACCAAAAGACTAAGAGCAGGTTATACCCCTAAGTCCATCTAACCAGTTTGTGACAGAGATGAGATTTGAGCTCATGCATTCCTGGTTCACAGTCCAGGTCCTCATCTACTTCATTAGCTGCCACACTTAGAATTAAATGATAGCACTCAGCACAATTCCTAACTAAGATTTCCTCCCTCCCCTCCTTCAAATATTTCTTCCATTATCTCAATTATCAAAGTCACCAGATTACAATGAGGAATGAGAAATCAAATCTACCAAATACAACCAAGGATGGCCTGCTGGCAGCAACCTGCTGCCAAGTGAATTTCTAGAATGAAACCAAACTGCCAAGGCACACAGTACTAACCTCCTGGCAGATGGAGTTGATGTCAGCACCTGAGATCTTATCTGGCCGGGCCACATCTGGAAGGAGGAGTGAAGGAAAGAGGTGAACCTGATCATTTGAGGATGGAGATGCTACACCTGGACAACCCTTACAGGATTCCACATGACAAAGTTCCCCATGACATTCTTGCATCGAAGCTAGTAAAATGTGGGCTAGACAGGGCTACTGTTAATTGGATATGTAATTGGTTGACCGACCGAACCCAACGGGTGATCACGGATGGCTGCTTTTCATCCTGGAGAGAAGTGACTAGTGGGGTGCCACAAGGTTCTGTCCTGGGCCCAGTGCTGTTCAATATTTTTATCAATGACTTAGATGAAGGAATAGAGGGCATGCTCATCAAATTTGCAGATGACACCAAATTGGGAGGGGTTGCTAATATGCCAGAGGACAGGATCAAAATTCAAAATGACCTGGATAGATTGGAGAGCTGGGCCAGGGCGAACAAAATGAAATTCAACAGAGAGAAATGTAAGGTCCTACACTTAGGCAGAAATAATGGAATACAGAAATATAGGATGGGGGACACGTGGCTGGATAGCAGTACGTGTGAAAGGGATCTAGGAGTCTTCATAGACCACAAGCTGAACATGAGTCAGCAGTGTGATGCGGCAGCCAAGAAAGCCAATGCAATTCTCGGCTGCATCAACAGGAGTATGGTGTCTAGATCGAGGGAGGTACTGGTACCACTCTACTCTGCTTTGGTTAGACCCCATCTTGAATACTGTGTCCAGTTCTGGGCACCCCAATTCAAGAAGGATATTGACAAGCTGGAGCAAGTCCAGAGGAGGGTGACCAAAATGGTGAGAGGTCTGGAAAACATGCCCTATGAGGATAGACTGAGAGAGCTGGGTATGTTTAGTCTGCAGAAAAGGAGGTTAAGAGGGGACATGATAGCCATGTTTAAATATTTGAAGGGATGCCACGTAGAGGAAGGAGGGGGCTTGTTTTCTGCTGCTCCAGAAACCAGGACAAGGAGCAATGGATTCAAGCTGCAGGAAAGGAGATTCCACCTGAACCTCAGGAAGAACTTCCTGACAGTCAGGGCTGTCCGGCAGTGGAATCTGCTGCCTCGGAGAGTAGTGGAGTCTCCTACCTTGGAGGTTTTTAAGCAGAGGCTTGATGGCCATCTGTCGGGAGTGCTTTGAGGGTGTTCCTGCATGACAGGGAGTTGGACTGGATGGCCCGTGTGGTCTCTTCCAACTCTACATTTCTATGATTCTATGATTTCTGTTTGAACTCAAGAGAGGAGCAGCAGCAGAAGAGCAATGCTGATAATCTACTATTTGCTCAGGGAAGGTCTGTTTCATGGTCCTAGGGTAAGGATTCAGCCCCCAATTTTGCATCCCAATTTTTTAGAATGCTTGGTCTGAAAATCACACTTAATGCTGCCCAAATTTGTGCAGGAAATTTGCAGCTGCCCCTTCCTTATTCCCTAAACCCTTCAAGAATCTACAACCCCTTCTCACATACCTTCCTCTCCTTCTGCTTCCCCTTCAGAATGGTGGCAGGAAATGATGGGATGTCATTTATAGTTGCCATTTTGGAGGGAAAGAAAGTTGTTTGGCACACTTGCAGCCTAAGGGGCAAGGATGAGGGCTGAAAAATTGCCTCTGGACCTTGTGTAATGGCCCACATTTGTTTCAGAGTGGAATGATTCCCCCTCACCATTAAATTCTTCAGGAACTATCAGTGACATCACTCCCCAAATAAATGACCCTTTGCCTGCCAGATATTTTGGATCAGACCTGCCATAATCCCTTACCACTGACCATGGGGTGTTGGGAATTATAGAAGAGCACACCTGGAAGGCAAGTGACCCTGCCTTAGAAGTTTTGTTGGAAAGAGCCTAGAGATGATACAGATGCTTGGCAGCCTACCATTTTGCAAAGGGTGGCACCTGAAGTTTGACAAGCAAAAGTGTATTTTTTAAATTTATTATTTATTTGTATCCCGCCTCTCCATATGGATCGAGGCGGCGAACAACTTACAAATAGCATGTGTTTCGAAACATTTCTATACATGCCCCCAACAAGCTGGGTACTCATTTTACCGACCTGCGAAAGGATGGAAGGCTGAGTCAACCTTGGAGTCAGGCAGGATCAAACTCACAACCTTGTGGCTTGCAGTACTGGCATTTAACCACTGCGCCACCAGGGCTCCCAGTGCAATGTATGAATCAGTGCAATGCTCACTGAATTAAATCACCTGGGAAACATTCTCCAAACCAAGAGTAGTGACTAAAGCATCATGGCAAGCACTCTCTGAAGCACTTCCTGTTCCTTGCCAGGTGCTGCTGTTTCCTGCTGGGCAAAAAGGCAACACACTGTATATGAGGAGGGCTAGCAGCAGGACTGGCTGGGGTGGTGTATGTGTAATGGGTTGAAGAGGACAGATGCAGCTGAGAGGCTGCCATCTGGCATTCCCTATACTATGGGATGCTATGGAGAGAAGACATCCAATTCTTCCCCAATTTCATGCCTTTTTATACCACCTTGCTATTCCTACTGGTGCCCTACAGGCATGATGCTGAACTACAGCCCTCATCGTCCCCAGCCACGCATGGATTTCCCACAGCTGAGAGAAGACTGTGGAGAGAGGAGGGTGACCAAATCTTTCACACTGAAACTTCTCACACACCCATAGGAAGCACATACTGGCACATGCACAAGAGTTTCCAAACAGTAACCAATCTGTCTGAAAGATTATTCTGTTCAGAGTGGAAATTACCACTTTCAATTTCGTACTAACAAGCTGCAGCGGAGAGAGATGAGGTGAGCAGTAGAGCCATTCCAACAGACTTGTTAAAAGATGTCTTGCTCCTCCCTCCTCTTCTCTTCCCATTTCCTTTTGTACTGTGGCTTTGCAGGTTTGTCAGCCTGGGGGCAGGGACTGTCTTGTCTTTATTAACTATACAGAAGCTGCTACGTGACCCTTTTTACCTGGTAAGCAGATTAAAAGGCCTTAAAGAAATACATGAAAAGGTGAAAGAGAGGCAGAGAAGAGTCAAGCTCTGTACAAGCTAAAAGGAAATACTGGGAACTATTGCAATTAAGGAGAACTTTGCTTACAGATTATCAAAAGTGCAGCAGAATATACTTTGCCAAGTACAGAAGTTTTAAGGAAGTATGTATCAAGACACGCTGCTGGAGACAGCTCCATACCAGCTTCTGTAAGTTAAAAATTAATAGTTACCCTGGACCAGCCCTCCTCAGTACCCCTGTAATTTCCATCACTCCCAGACCACATTGCTGGCTGGGTAACAAAATTTATAATCCAATACATCTGAGGGAACCGTTTTAGATTAAAGCAAAGCACTTTTAGTAGCTCCCTAGAATGGGCCAAAAAAATATAAACAGCAACTCAAGAAAAACTTCCTAGTGTATAGTTGGAAACTGATCATTGTGGGTATCTGTGGAAGGTCTGGGACTGCATCCATTTAATTTATATTTTCTCCCCCTTGGCTACACCATGATCTTTTTTTTTTTTTAAAAGGAAGCAAGGACCAGACAGTTACTTCCAGTTTTGGGAGAAAGGAAAGGTTATTTCAGCTCCCCCACTCCAAGTCCCACACAATTGCCTTAAAATTGTCTCCACTGGAAATTACTGGAGTGCAATTCTTCACTGAGGCTTTCTCTCTCCCAGCAATGGATGGGCTTCAGGGATCCACAGGCTGTACAACTCCCACCCCTAACACAAACCAACAGTGTTCAGGTATAAAGCAAGAGGCCTTCCCCTTCTGATTACAGGTCTCTCCTCAGGGGATTTTCAGCCTCCATTTTCCCCTTCCCATAATCCCTCGCAATCCTCAGTGAACTCTCTAGAAGGATACAGTCTTCCAGATCCACCTCCTCAGAAAGGTTCATCTTGCTGGTGATGGTGGAGAAGATTAATCGTTTCTGACGCCGGTCTGGAAGAGGAAACTCAATTTTACGATCGAGGCGGCCTGGTCGGAGCAGAGCAGGATCTAGTGTATCGGCTCGATTTGTGGCCATTATCACCTGCAGGTAGGAGAAGCCCCCAACACAAAATCATGCCATCTGTTCTGAATTATTAAGTGCCAACTTGTCCCACCTCCAGAAATATTCTCTCCCAGCCACCACATCCCACTCCCTCCACTCCAGTAAACACAAGCAAAACAACCAATGGTCAATTGAGGTAACCTGCAGTTTCAAACTTGCCTAGCTGAGAAAATCCAGGACTTGTCAAGACTCTTTATGGTAGCCTAGATTGTCTTGTAGTTTGAAAATTAATAAGGGTTGACCCTTCTAGTCAAACATTGCCAATCAGTGAGGAAAATTTTATGTGGACTCTTAACAACTCAGACATATGTGAAACAACCAGTGCTGGGGGAAATAAATTTTTGGACTAAAATTCCCAAAATCTTCAAAGCAATATGGCCAGCTGGAGAATTCTGGGAGCTGTAGTAAAACAAACAAACAAACAAACAAACAAAAAACAACTTTCTAAAGCTTGGTAAAAACTTATCTGCAATTAAGAACAACCTGCCTATAAGCTCCCTAAGAAGGGAAGAAAACACCATACAAGCTCTGTGAAAGGAGAGAGGCAACACTCCCAATTTAAAACATTTATCTCCAGGGCTCAGAGGTAATGACCCTGTCTGAATTCCAAAATAGTGAAATTCTAACTGGGAAATGATGCTGATTCTACTACAGAAACTGACAAGGAGGTAACCTGTGTGAGAAACACATTTCCAGCTAGGTGCTGCTGTCTAACACAATGTGATTGCCTTCTGGTACTGCTTCCAGTACTGAAAACAAAGCCAGTCAGACCAGTCATCTTTACTTCAAAGGAGGGGAAAAAATCAATGCCAGCTCAGCAATGCACAACCAATGTCTAACCAGAGAACTTACAAGCTCTTAGGCTTCACTCTGCTTCTTAGTTTTCCTCCACGAGTGGCTGTGGAGTTCCTTCTGAATGGAGAAAGCTTTCACACCCAGAGTGCCAGAGAAAGCAACTATCTCCCTGAGCCATGTAACCCTATCCTTTTCCCATTTCCTCTCCAGCATCCCACAACATACCTTGACGTTAACATTCTGATCGAAGCCATCCATCTGGTTGAGTAGCTCCAGGAGGATGCGTTGAACCTCCCTATCCGCTGTAGAAAGATCAATATAACCATCAGCTGACATTCTGGGATACAGAGTCAGGCCTCCTTCTCAGCCCAACTTTGTGTGCACGTTCAACACATCTTTATTGTGCAGGTCTGGAACACAATAACTGGCACCCAAACAAGTCTTGGAAAACCTACTTTTTAGATTACAACTATGAGAATCCTCCAAACAGCATGGCTAGTGGTCATGTTGATTGGGGGATCTGGCAAGCTGTGGAACAGAGTAACTGTTCCAAACTCTGATTACGTCCTGAGAACCTGACCTTTAATTTGTGTAGAAAATTCATGTTCCTGGGAAGACACAGTAAAAACTGCAGAGTTGTTAGTAGTGTGTGGTAAGAATTTAGAAAAATCAGAAGGAAGCAAATGGCTTGCAACAAAATGTTCCCATGTGGAGTGCTCCTGCTTCAGTTTTTGGTGTCCAAACTTGTCCATTTCTCAGGATACTCTGTTCCAGGGGCTTGACATTCTAGGTGCTTTAGCCAACACAGCCAGTAGTAAGGGACTGCAAGCTGTACAGTCCAAAATATGGAATGCCAAAGGTTCTCCAACCCCTGCTCCATTGTATTCTATCCTTGTGGGTTTTACCCACATTCTATGGTTGCCAAGCATGCTCACTTCTCACTGGACTGGCTGGGAATTTCCCTAAAGTTCTCTTGTACTTCAGCAAATCCATCAAAGCTGTCCTCTTGTGTGTGTGGATGGTGCTGTTTTTGCTACATAAGAATTAGCATTCAGCAACTGGATTTACTACTAGCACAGAGATCAGTCAGAGTTTCTGATTATCAATAAGCAGTCAATGACATGTAAGTCATTGGTATCAGTCTCACGTAAGTATAGGTGTCAGTCTCACATAAGTATCGAGCTTCCCAAAACCACAAGTTTGCCCCAACTTCATGTCTGTCCCGTCTTCTTCCAGGCCCACTTGTCATCCTATCCCTTGCAAAGTAAATCCAGATTTGAACAGTGCTTTTAGAAAACAAAACAGCTGGACAAAACATGTTGAAGTACTTAAGAAATGGTGCAGGCCTCTTCCCCACAAAGCACTAACCTCACGTGGGCCACACTATGAGTTTGGCTGTCCTAGGCCAACTATGGGAAAAGGCTGCTCAGCTCAACAGACTAAAGAATTCTGGGAACCCAGCATTCCAGTACATTCTTATGACACAGGAAGAAAGCAACAGCTCAAGTTGGTGGCAATTTCACCAGCCCTCCACAGCAGCCATGACAAAGCAATTAAGGTATGGCTCAGGATTCCTTAACCCATCTTTGCAGCCGAACGTAAACTGGGGGGGGGGGCAGGAAGAGGTGACATGTTTTCTCTTTGCAAATGCTTCTTACTCCCTGTTTTCCCCAATGTGAATATTTACTGACGCTGAAGACAAAAGCTCCCAGAAGGTGGCTAATATGGATAGTACAATGTGCTCAATATAATTATTACTGAACATATCAGCCTCCCCCACTCTGTTACCTTCAGATGGCTAAAGACAATGGGACTTCTAGGTCAGCATAGCTTAAAGGTATCAGGCTGGGAAACTGCCATATACAATACCATACTGTAAGTTCCACAGTACGATTAAAACAGCAATAAAACCTAACGGCACCCCAACAGCCAGCACTAGGAATTATTATTTTTGGATTACAGTTACTAGAATCTGGGTAGCCAGGAGATAGCATATTAGTTAGAGGATTCTGGGAGTTGTAGTCCAAACAATCATTTCTCAAGCTCAGCCAAGATCATACTGTTTCCCTGGCCCCCAAGATGTCAGATGAGTGGAAAACCCCTTCCCAGCTAAATGCCTCACACCTCACACTCATTTCAAGGAATGAACATGGACATTAGCACCCGGTGTTTATTCTGTAAGGACCTTGAAACTGTCCTGCCTATGAAGATTCTCTCCCACAGTCCTTCCCTCCATTCCCTGCCCAATCTGTTAAGGCTGCCCAGCAGACTCCCTTCCCACAGCTCCTTTTCCCTAGGCCCCAACTCACCACCAGTTTGGGCATCAAAGCGCTTAGTGGCAATGGCATCAATCTCGTCAATGAAGATGATGGCTGGGGCATTTTCTTTGGCTAGGCGAAAGACATCTCGCACCATACGTGGCCCCTCACCCAGGTACTTCTGCACAAACTCAGATCCCACTACCCGGATGAAGGCAGCTGGAAAAAAAGATAAGTGTTAGACCTCATTCTTCCAGGTCCTTCTCATCAACGGATCAGCTATCCCAATGAAGTGATCAGTTATCTCAGTTATCCCAATGACAAACATACATAGGCCTGTACAAGTCACACTGCTGTTTGTTTCAGCTTTAGAAGAAGCTGCAAGTGTGCTAAAGGCATGCAGTCAAGGAAGCTTCCCTGCCATGCTATGCAGAACTTCTAGCATACAATCACTTTGCTACAAAAGCTTTACTGGCCACCAGTCTGCTTTGAGGTACAATTTAAAGTGCTTTTTATGACCTTCAAAATGCTATATGGCTTGGCCCAGGTTATGTGACAGACCATGTCTCCCTGAATGAACCTGCCCAGTCCCTGAGATCCTTAGGTACAGGAGCCCTCTCTTAGTCTCACCATCCACAGGCACAGCTGGTGGGGATGTGAAACAGGTCTTTCTAGATGTGAAATAGGAGGCTAGAATGTCCTCTAGCTTTGCAAACAGTGCCAGCCCATCTGATAGTAGGAGAGCAAAGAGGAGGCCCGTTTTTGCTCTCCTTCCATCAACAGGCAAAGATGTTTTTATTCCAATAGGCTCTAAGGAGAGAAGATTTTTAAAGAAAGGACTTCTAAGAGGGTGCTGCATTTTATTACTTGTCCTGATTTTAACTGCTTATCGATTGTATGTTTTAAGTTGTTTTAATATTATTAATTCTTCTGTTATTAGTAATTTAATTCTATTTATATGTTGATCTTTTCTTTTTTTAGCTACGTTGCCACAGCTATCTAAGCCACAGCTTAGGAAAAAGTAGGATATAAAGATAACAATTACTACCACTACTACTCCAGCCTCCAAACAGGATATATACTCCTTTCTAGGGCAGAATAGGTACACTAGGAATTCTCATGTATGCTACTTACTTCACACATGATCCAGAAAAGGAGCAACATCATAACGCATCCCTAGATCAGAGCTTTGAAAAGCTTCTGAAATTCTCCAGCCTGCATGCTCTGTGGGTTTTAGTGGAAGTTGCCATCCAAAAGGTGACTTGAAGGCACATGCAAGTGTACACACATACACACACAGATATTTAGTTTAGATAACTATTTTACATTTGGAAAATATTGTATTTTAAATTGATTTGCTTTTTTGGAAGCTTCATAAATTGGGGGTTCTCTATAAAAAAACTTTTCTGCAGATCCACTTTATAGTGACCAATACCCCAAATCAATCTTTGCCTCTGCCCCAAAATAAAAATTGTCTTGCTACACTCTTGAATATAATACATCAGTCATAAAGTGCTAAACAAGCAAAAGGAAAAATATCAGGTTCAATGAGACAGTAATCTGTTCACACCAACAAAGCCACTGCCTCACCTACCTGTGGTGTGATGGGCCACTGCTTTGGCCAGCATGGTCTTTCCACATCCAGGAGGGCCATACATGAGGACACCTCGTGGAGGGTCAATTCCAATCTAGAAGAACCACAGGAGGAAGGAACAACAATGAAAGAAGGTCATTTCTAGGGCTGTTACCACACCTTAGCTCACATCTACTCCCAAAGAACAACACAAGCCTTTGAGGACATTCTGAAATGTTAAAGGCTAACGCAGAGCTAAGGCCACCTGGATACAAAATAAAGACATTTCTCCATTTGTTTCATTTTTACATTACCTTTCTTCCAAGGCAGAACAGTAGCTGGCATACGTTATTTATTGCCCAGCTTTCTGTTGAGCAACAGGTTTCCAAAGTGATTGAGAAGAAGTCGAAGTACAAAAGATTCTTCTTAAAAGCAATGGTGGCATTAGGGTGATGGTGGGAAACATCCCACTCTCCCAGTTTTAGATCATGGGTGGGAAAGTGCAGTCCTCTAGATGTTTTGGATCACAGCTCCCATAGACTCTGCCAATTGGCTATGCCTGGTGGACTGATGGAATTTGTGTACCAAACTGTCTGGAGGACTAGAAGTTCTTTAACCCTGCCTTAGACAGTGGTGCTGCTGCTGTTCAGTTCACATGAGCTTCCGACAGTGTCTGCCATAAGGAAATGACCATATCTACTTGGTTTCATCAGCACTGGAGGAGCATGATGGAGCAGCTTATAACCTGAACCTGGCTCCAGTACTGTGAAGAGCATGCACAAGGAAAGCTTGGCATACACCTATGTAAAACCAACCACAAATGTGATGCCCAGGGAGCAATCCAAGCTCCAATCTGAAACAGTTTAAAAGGATATGAAGTGAGCTTCATGAGTGTCACACAGGTAGTTTGCACTTGAGAATTACTGGAGGACTAGTATAGAATTGACAGCTCATCACACCAATTCCTACAGAGCAGGCAATGATGAAAATTTATTTTGGCATGTTTTTCCATCACATGATAAATGCCAACCACTAGCCCCCCAGCTGAAAAAAGCAGAAAACATAAGGCTTTCTTTTTTGCAAAGGTGCCTTGGGGACACAGTATGGTGGGCACAGTTCTCTCTTCCTCTATCCATCCTCTATCCATCCTCTTCCTCTATCCATCCTCAAATCTTTGACAGAGGCTATCACTAGTAGGCTTAAGTAAGCATGGACTAAGAGCTTCACATAACTCACTGGGATCTTTCTAAAGGAGAAATGGAAGATTATAATCAGAGTGCATTAAAGTTACTTTTACTTGTTCTTTTTTTACACTACAGCTCCCAGAATCCCACAACCAGCACAGCCACAGTGGTGAATGATTCTGGAAACTGAAGTGCAATATGGTAACCTTACCAAGTTCTAATTATAACAAAGAACCAGATGGTTACTTCTGGATACATTTATGCATTTTTAGCAGACTAAGAATTTAGTCTGCTAAATTTAGATCAAATACCTGTTTGTAGAGCTCAAAGTGGGTGAGGGGCAGCTCCACTGCTTCCCTCACTTCCTGTTTCTGAATGTCCATCCCTCCAATATCGGCGTACATCACATCTGGCTTCTGATCTGTTCAGAGAAGACAAAGCAAAATTAAAGTTCTTTCTAGCCTAAAGAAGCGCCCTCTACAATACAGTTGGAAAAAATGCAGCCTTTGGATACTACTGGTCTGTTTCTCCCATCATCTCTCGTCACTGGCTCTGTTGGTAAAACTGATCAGAGCTGCAGTCTAGAACAACTGGAAGATCACACACTTGTCCCGCTTTACAAGCATTGTCAAGAAATCCTCACTTCCTTTGGATCTCATTCATCAAGCATAGCCAAGGACCTAACATACAGGAAGGCCTTTGCCCAGCAGGAGCAGTAACAAAAAGTCAGCTTTCTTTGACCATCCAAAGAGATGCTCCACAAGCTTAAGCACTGCTGAAGCTATCCTATAAGATGCTGTCCAGGCAAAATCCAGTATATGGAACAAAATTTTGGACTTCCTTTTCCTAAAGAAGTCAAGAAAAAAGATTCCTAGCCTTCAGAATTATGACAATATATCAAAAGGAGATGGGAGCATCTAGTGGGTACTTTAATGTAGAAATGGGGTGGAGAAAGTGTAGCATGTAGGGCTTCATTTGCAGCCTCTGCAGCCCCCAAAGGCTCGATGCTCCCCCTATTTAAAAAAATGGCCATCCTTTTTGAGCTAAAAAAGCACTGCAAATTATGGTAGTTTTGCTTCCACAAATTCCGAAGACTAACATTAATGCTTGAAAATCCTGAAAACTCCCACACCAAATCTGCCAGAAAGAAAACTGAGAATGACATGATATCACTTCTGGTGATGGCCCCTCAGGGAGAGGGGGTGAAACATGTCCCCCCTACAGCTGCCCACCCTTGCTGTAAAACCTTACCTGAAGTAAGCATCATAATGCTGCTGTCAGCCTCAGGAGGCAACACATCCACCAAGGCATTGCTGTGTTTGTGTAGAGCCACGGAAGCATTGGGCTTTAGCAGTTCCCGGTCAATGGTGCTCAAGATCCGGACATAATAGTTGGAACCTGCAGCAGAAACACATCAAGATAACAGCAGTACTCAAAAGACTTCCAGCAAGAGAAGACAGGTCATTTTTTTTCATGCTAGCCTGAAGATGAGGTAGAGCAGGGGCAGGCTTTCAAACCTGGCAGCCTTGGTCAGCTGTCGGGGGGCACAGTACCCTGGGCAGTTGTGTTGTGACACCTGTTCTTGGCCAGCTTTATCCCCCACTTCCCTCCCTAAGCAGCACTGGACAGCTGAGTATAGCTGCCATTTTTATTTCCCACAATGCCTTGGATGCAGTGAGGTTTTGGGGCACTGTGGGAAAATAAAATGGCAACTGTCAGTGATCACTGTCAAGTACATAAACAGAGGGAGACTGGCAGGGTGGACTTCACCTGAAGACCCAGAACAGACTGGGCAGAAGGAAAGGCAGATAGCATACCTGTGGTGGAACCAACAATGGCCGTGTTCTGGTCCACTGCCTCTAGGAACTGGCCAATGACAAGTGGGATGCTCTGGATGCGTTTCACCTCCTCCTGGGCATGTAGGAATTCCTTCTTAAGGTTCTTTTGCTCATCCTTAATGTATTCCTCTTGGACCTCCAAGAACTCGAGTTCTTGTTGCAATTTCTGCAGACACAAGATAGAAAGCCTTTCCTTCAGCATCTTCCTGTTGCACCACCAGAATTGTTGGCTCATGAGATACAGCAAACTTAGGAAGGTTGGGCTAGTTCCTGCACCTTGCTTCGTACAGTGGCCCGCCAGATTCCTCCAAGAAGGCCATAAGCAGGCCGTGAAAGAAAATAGTCCTTCTCTGTTGATTGTTCCCACCAACAGGTACATGTAATATACTGTCCTGAACATCAACTGATATGACTACAAGACATGTATACATATATCAGCCATGACTATGTCTCTAAGCTTCTTCTTAAAACCTTCTAGCTTTAAAAAGCTAATGGTTCTGATAACATCTTGTACCAGAGTTCCATGCATCAATCTGTAATAAAATGAATGGTCTACAAACATTCACATGAGGCAGGCCAAGCCAGAAACAAATTCTCCGCATACCTGAAACTTTCATTCCAAATAGATCATCAAAGCAACTGTGGTGATTCTATAATTCCTATATTGCTTCATGTTTTGAAAGAAGTCTCCCTGCCCTAAAACTGACTGGGAGAGGGCATGCTAAAATCACCCCTCACACCACCTAATGCGTGCAGTGTTTATGAGGCTAAAGATTTAAGGGTGGAAAAAAAAAAGTAAAATGATAGAGTTAGGTCACTTGGAAACTGCAAAAGCAGCCCTGGGAACCACATGAGGCACGCAGACAAAATTTTCCCCACCTACAGGGATAGCTCTACAGGGATAGATCTAGACTGAAAGACAGATGCAACAGCTTCTGCTAGCACCAGAGACAACGCAAGACTGGGTGTGGGGGTGAGAATTAGGTTGCTTACCTTGTACCGACTGTACAGATCTTCTACATCCTCGGCCTCAGGAACCAGGAAGGAGAGGCCAGTCTGTGGCCTGGAGATGGAGAGTGCAGGAATCTCATCCTAGAATCAAGGAAGACGGAAAAGAGAACCAAAAGTTGCTTGAAGACTTTCGCATACTCCAAGAAGCAACTGTCATGGTAGGAAGGCCTAGCATCGAAACTATTTGCTACAAACTGTGACAATCTGGCAGCACCATTTTATTTCTAGAGGTGAATCTAGGGCTTTCCTTGAATGTCAAAGCATCTTCAACCAATTTAGTCTTAAAGGCAGATATACTGAAGCAGAAGCTCTTCCACAGACTATTGCATTTGTAACATTTTTATTTCACTTCTCCTCCAAGAAGCTCAAACAGCACTTAAGAGTCTCCTCTAGTTTATCCTCACAATAACCTTGAGAATCACTGGCCCAAAATCAGCCAGTGAGTTTCATGGCTTTATTTCCCAAGCCCACTTCAGCCTTCTTAATACCACACCACATTGGCTCTCATTAAGTCCATCTAACAAGTTAGGATTCTAACCTCCTCAAGGCCCCCTCCCTCAACGACCAACCCCAGGATTCCATAGGATGTTGAAAGTGGAATAATAGCGCTATAACGGTCTAATGTGGAAAGGGCCCTCCTGGAAGTAAGCCCACTTACTTCACGGAACTTACTCCTCAGTAAGTAATTCCTCCTCGCAATTGGAACCCGAGGCCCTTCTATGACCTCCAATGGGAGAAGGGGGCTCAGAAATCTGGCAATGACAGTCGGCGGCCTGACAACCATCCCGGGCAGGGCCCGAGAAGGAAACCGTGACTCGGCATCTCGCCCTCCTTCGCCCGGCCCCGTCGGCAACTTCGTCGCTTCTCGGGCTCCAGAAATGAGAAGGAAAAGGAGGAAGGGCTTCCGATAACCCACCGCGTCCCGCCCTCGGCCTGTCTCCCCCTCCCACCCGCCTCCCCGCTCCCATACCTGAGTCTTCTCCACTAGGATGCCGATCTCCTCCATTTTTACCGCTCGACCCGAGACCAGGCTCCTTTCCCCCCGCTTCCGGGAGAAATCCCCGGAACCTGTCGCTGAGCCTGATGGGAGCCGTAGTTTTTTTGCCTTAAGAGGCAGCTCTGTCTTTGGGAGATGCTTTCTTCTTTTTTCGGGTGTAGAAACAAGGCCAAAAAGAAAAAGAAAAAAGGTTCGTGACCACCATTTTTATGTGAAAAAGTATTCACACAAACAAGCCAAAAAAAGACTGGAAACTCTAAGAAAGCCTTATAATAGGCCATTCCACACTACACTGTTATAGTGGTATTATTCCACTTTCACCATCCTGTGGAATTCTGGAGTTTGTAGTCTGCTGAGATCAAAGAGCTCTCTGGATGAGAATTCTAAATGCCCCTCCCTAAACTGCAAAGCCCAGGATTTCATAGGATGTTGAAAATGGAATAATAGCACTATAACAGTGTAGTGCAGAAATGGCTGTAGTTTCAGAATCACTTTTTCCACCTTAATAGAGCTAGGAGGGGGCAAAACATCTGGCTCCTCTTATGTTGTTGGACTGCAACTCCCAGCATCGCTCATAATTGGCTGCTGAGGTGGGATGTTGGGATTTGTAGGCCAATAACACCTAGACTGGAATCATGTGAAGTTTTCCCCAACTGCAGTAAGCCCATTCAATCAATTGCTGAATGGAGAGGCAATAGGTAAGTAAACTGCATTGACTGAGTGGGTCTACTCTAGTCAAGACTTGCAATAGGATTTAGGACGTCAAGGCCTAAATTTGAAGGGATGTCATGTTGAGGAGGGAGCAGGCTTGTTCTCTACCGCTCCAGAGACTAGGACAAGGAGCAGTGGATTCAAGCTGCAGGAAAGGAGATTCCACTTGAACCTCAGGAAAAACTTCCTGACGGTCAAAGCTGTCCGGCAACGGAATATGCTGCCTCCATGAAGTGTAGTGGAGTCTCCTTCCTTGGAGGTTTTTAAGCAGAGGCTGGATGGCCATCTGTTGGGAGTGCTTTGATGTGGGTTCCTGCATAGCAGGGGGTTGGACTTGATGGCCCCTGGAGTCTCCTCCAACTCTATGGTTCTATGATTCTCAGATCATTTCCGCACTAACATAGTGCCATTATTCCACTTTCAACATCCTACGGAATCCTGGGGTTTGCTGTTTAAAGAGGGGCATTTAGAATTCTCAGCCAGAGAGCTCTTTGGCCTCAGTGAACTACAAACTCCAGAATCCCACAAGAGGTTGAAAGTGGAACAATAGCACTACAACAGTGTAGTGCGGAAATGGCCCAAGAGTTGCTTGTTTCCCACTGCAAAGAAGAGATACAAAAGAACATTCTGCAACCCCCAAAGTCCAGAGTCCAATGACAAAAGAATCACAGCCTATGGCAGGACCTTCCAAATGGTGTTTCATGACACATTAGTGTGTCACCTGTAGCGTGTTGGTGCGTCACCTCCCCAGCCGAGAAAGACCCCCACCCACCTGAGCCTGGTCCCCTGCTGCTGCTCTCACTGGGGCCTTTCCCTGGCAAAAGCAACTGCAGCAGGCAAAGACCGAGTGGGAGGGGGCTATCTTTCCCCCTGCTGCTGTTCTCGCTGGGGTGTTTCCTGGTGAGGGCAATGGCAGTGGGCCAGGACTGGGGGTGGGGATTGCCTTTCCCCACCCTAGATATGCGTCTGGGTGCCTCCGGTTTGCTAGTAAAACTGAATTACTGTGTCGCAAAATGATGCATGTCAAAAAAAGTGTCACCAACATGAAAAGTTTGGAAAGCTCTGCCCTATGGTATAAAGCAGAGGTGGGAATCATTTGGAAGTTCAGATGTGGTTGGATGGCACCTCTCAGATTTCCTCACCAGTAGCGAAAGCTCAGGCTGCTGGAACTTCCAATCCACAAACGTCTGGAGGGCATCTAAAGCAAATAGTCTTAAATAAAACTAGCCATCACTGTAGATGCTACAGATACTTCACAAAGAGCAGAAACAAATTTGATCCAAACAAACAAGTTAACTATATAAAGTACAATAATCAGATGAAGCCTGAAATACAGCATCCTGCTTTATTCAAGGAGGTTGATTAAAAATGCAAAACTCATACAAGAATGAATTTTTTAAATTCTTCTACCAACAGAATAATCCTCATTTTGTTGCCAGACTTTCCATATTCTAGATTTAACCTTCCAAATAATAGTTGCAGATTGCTTTTTATTGCCTGTTCTGTGATGAGAGGCCAAGGTGATACTGTCACCATCACTTTCCATTTGTTTTCAAATCCACCTGATTTTTTACACTGCTTCTTCGATTCTTTTTCTTACCATCAAAATTCTGTTAAGGGGGAAAGTGAAGCATGCTTAGGGGAGAGGTTTTATCTGATACAATGGCAGTGATCCCTCAGACTATTGGTGTAGTGCTGTGCTGTTCAAAGTGTTAGTCCCTGGCCCAGTGTTGGTCTCTGAGCCATTGGCTACTGCTCCCTGAAAAATTTGCAGGCAGGAAAGAAACAAGTCTACCCAGTGGTACAAATTTACTGCCAGTCCCTGGTACATTGGAAAACAATAATTGCAGGTTCCCCACTTTAGATGGTCAGAGAAGTACTGGTGTTGTGGGGCAAGGACTTTCAGGGCTGTAGCACTGCCAGGACTTTTTAATCAGAAGTCCATCATCCCAGAGTCCCTTCTCCCTTCTGTACTTAGCTGCAATGTTCACAGTAGCTTGGATGTGAGTGGGAGAAAGGAATTTTCCTAGAAACAATGTCTTATTATGAGTGTTGTCTGGGAAATTGTTTTAGATGGCTTGGTCTTGAATGGGAAATAAGTAACCAAGAGATTTACAAAAGAGCTGAGGCAGAAACAGCAGTGCTGCATGTCTTTGCTGTTGGTGAAATTCTTCAGTGTAAGTCTCACTATATTTAATGCCAGAACCTCCACTGCCTCCTCATATTTTTCTCTAAGCAGCACCAAGCAACCAGTTCTACCAAACATTTTCTTTGCAAGCACTAGCTCAACCATGTCCTCAATCTTGGGCCCTTCTACACCACACAATTATAGCACTATAATTCCAGTTTAATTGCTATCGCTGCATCCTGTAGAGGTTTGAAGTTTGTGGTTTGATGAGGCATTATTGTTCTATAGGCAAGTATTTATAAGTATCCCTCTCCAAGCTTTAAATCCCAGAATTCCATAGGATGGAGCCACAGTAGTTAAAGTAGAATCACTTTATCTCTGTATTTTGAAAGGACCCACTGTGCTGCTCTGAAGTGTACTCCCAACCCTCCATATTCTTACAGTTAGGGGCATGGGACCCCACAAAAAGTGGAAAAATTCACAAATATCAAAGTATGTGTGTGTGCCTGTGGGAAGGGGGCTGAGGCATGGGGTGGGGGAGAACGGACTCCAAGGGTCAAAACCAGGTCAGGGAAAGGAAAGTGAAAGGGGTGAGTTGCCAACATGGCCCTATATTTCCTCTTTCTCACCCATCTCCTCTCCTGGGTATGGGAGACATCAGGAGAGAATTTGTTGTGCTGAGAATTTGGGCCATGAGCTATCCTTAGGCAGCAGTTGGTGGTGGAGGAGGAAAACCAGAGGCAGCATTTTTAAAGTGCTGCAGAGCCTGATTGAAGTGACTAAGAGGGAAGGTTGTCCTGGAAAAGAAGCGCCTGAGCTGTGGGGGAACAAACTGGAGAAACTTGCAAATAATCAAATCTGCAAAGTCAAACCCATGGAGGGCCAACTGTAGTTTACTTCTGACCAAGGTTGTTGGCTTTTCCAATTTCTAGGCACTGTTTGTAGGGATGCCATCACAATTACATAAACCTAACAGATTGTACTGAGAGAATAACCTATCAGAAGCCAAGGCTCCCTCAAACCTTGCCAGGCATCATAATACTAAGTTCAAATCACTGTGGGTAATTAAAATGATGGACAGCTTCCAAGCCTAGCTATTGATGGGAAATGACATACCCTCCAGCATTTCACAGATAAAAATCAGGACACATAGGGCCAAGCAATATCAGAGTGTGCTCAGGATGGCAGACAATATTTAATGAGAAAGAACACGCAAGCTAGTTCTTTTTTGCCTGGAACTATCAGAAAGGGTAAGATTTCAGCACCTTCTCTCTTCTCTTTCCCCTGCTGAATTAACTGAGTGTAGACTACTTGTGCATTTTGAACTCAGTTTGCAGCAACTGAAGTGAACTGAGACAAAGAGCAAAAAAAGTAGCAATAGCATGTGTATTTCTATACCACTTATCAGCTAAGTGCTCTCTAAGTGGTTTACAATGTATTTTAGCTAATTGCCCCCAACAAGTTGGGTACTCATTTTAGCAACTTACGGAAGGGTGGAAGGCTGAGTCGACCTGGAGCCCAGCAGGATCGAACTCACAAGCTTGTGGCTGCAGTACTGGCATTTAACCACTGTGCCGCTAGAAGGAGAAAGAGAGAGAAATTAGTGCGTTTTAAGAAGCAACTGAAAAAGTGGGATGACAAAGGATTAATCAGAACTGTCCCTACCAAAGCAGGATAGTTTAAGGGTATGAAATGGCACAGACATGCATATCTGTGCATGTTTTGTAAGTGTGTGTGTATATATATAGAGAGGGGGGGGGGGAGAGAAATAACTTTACACAATCATCCAGTGATGCAGCTCCCTAAATACAGACCATTGTTTGCATCACTGGAGGTTGGGGAAGAGGCTGTGGCCATTTCTGCCCTACACTGTAATAGTGCTATTATTCCACTCTCAACTTCCTGTGGAATCCTGGGATTTGTAGTTTATTGAGGCCAAAGAGCTCTCTGGCTGACAATTCTAAAAGCCCCTCCCTAAACTGCAAACTCTAGCACTCCAGAGGAGGTTGGAAGTGGAATAATAGCACTATAACAGTGGCCATTTCCACACTATAATGTCATAGTGCTATTATCCCACTTTCAACCTCCTGTGGAAGTCTGGGGCGTGTAGTTTACTGAGGCCAAAGATGCCCCTCCCTGAACTGCAAACCCCAGGATTCCACAGGATGTTGAAAGTGGGATAATAGTACTAGAACAGTGAGGTGTGGACATGGCCAGTGTAGTGCGGAAATGGCCTGTGACTGAGCAAAAGCGGCTGAGGACAGCCCTGCAGTGTAGTCCACCGTTAACATTGCACCGGTTTGAAATGGGACCGTGGCTGGTTTTGAGTCACAGCTGAAATTCCCTGGCACAGAAAACCAGTCATTGCGCCTTCTAGTCACCTACGAGCCCAAACTAGGGTTGGCTGTAGGGGCCAGTTTTGTGCCCCATCGATTCCTATGTAAATATTTTTAAATATTTTGTAACTGAAAAGGGCACCACACGGCGAGTGGACTGCATTTCTCGTCTTCCATGAGCAGCTCCTGGGTTTTTGGGTTTTTTTTAACGCTGCTGTTTATGAAATCCTCAAATTGGACCCTGCCTCGTTCTAATATTTTTTTTTCTCCCTCAGCGATACCCGTCACACAGGAGGACAAAAGGAGACTCTCAATGCCCGCCTTTTCCTCTAAGTGACGCACGCGCCAAACGAACCCCCGCGCCCTTCCCCTCTGACTGACACTCAGCTCAGCCACTCCCATCCCGGAGTCCTCTCCGGCTCCGCAAGAATGGGTAGCCCGCAGAGAAAGAATTCCACCCGGAGATCTGCCCCGCCCTTTCCGTTTGACTGGCAGGTGGGTGACTCAATGCCTCTCTCCCGACCGAGACCGTCGGCTTCTTCTATTGGCTGCCGTGGGCGGGTTTGCAGGCTGAGTGATTCCTCCCCCTCACTGTGGGTCTTTAACAAGCAGGTAGGTGGGGAGGCAGTTCTCGGCGCCCGGTAACGGCTCGGGGGGTGGCTCCTCGTCTGTGGGGGCGTCGCGGTTGCCTGAGGCGACTTTTACCTCAGGGTGCCCTGAGTGGCCGAGGAAGTGGGGCGGCGAGGGGCCCGGAGGCGGTGGGGGCGAGGAAGGGTGGGACTGCCTGGCCTTAATAGGCTCTTTCTCTGGGTGGGGAACGGTGCCCGTTTGTCCTTCATCCAAGAGCATCTCTCCGGGCGCCCCTGTCCTTTCCGGGCCCCGTTTGCGGCGGCCTGGGAGCTCGAAGGCTAGAGAAATGCCCCTTTGGAAAGGCCTTGGGCTAAGGCGGCCAAGTGGTCAGCGAGGGCGGGGGCGAGGGAATTTGCCCCCCTCCTTAGCAGAAGATTCTGGCCATTTCCGCACTGGACTGTCATAGCGCTATTATTCCACTTTCAACCTCCTATGGAATCCTGGGGTTGGCAGTTTAGGGAGGGGCTTTTAGGATTGTCAGCCAGAGAGCTCTTTGTAAACTACAAACCCCAGGATTCCACAAGAAGTTGAAAGTGGAATAATAGCACTATAACAGTCTAGTGTGGAAATGGCTTTTAATGGCTCAGAGTAAAACATTTTGTTGTTCGAATCAGCTCAAACCACTATTAAAGAGACATCAGGGTTGAAAATTGATACCAGCGCCTCAAAAAGAAAAATTAAAGATATTTATGTGAGACTTATTTTCCTGAAAGGTTATTTTTTCCCCCTCTTATGTATGGTACTGATTTCAATAGATATGCAGTTTTATTCTCAGAGTCACCCTCTGAGGTTGGTGAACCTGAAAGACAGCGAATGGCCCAAGGTCATCCAGGGACCTTCATAACTAAATGGGGATCCAATGATGGTGCTTTCTTTCCCCGCCACTCCTCTTTTCTTTTGATTTCCCTTTTGGTGGCCAAATGTACAGGTCTATGCTTCTTTAAACATGCTAGAGATTCTTTTAACATGCTAGCTAAATGGGAGATGCGTTTCCTCCATCCTAAACAAATTGTTCCTATATTATATGGGGGCTCCAATAGTGCATCATACTGTTTAATGCTGTTAAAAGGCTATTCATGTATACTAATATATCTCAGGTAATGAAACAGATATATCCTTTGGCACTGCTTTAGCTGAAAATTTTGTACCAGAAGTAGAAATAATGTAGAAGGAATAGGCATGGATTCCTAGACCACAAACAAAAGGAGCAGTTCAACATGTTGCAACAACCTTTGTAATCAGAACAAACAATATGTCCGTGTGAAACAAAGCAACCAGGCCAGGGATGCCTTGTATAAGTAATCAAAACATTTTGATCCTTTTAGAGATGCTTGAAAGTTGCTTCCAAAATGCATCCAAGGATGATGCTTTCTTTCCCAGCTCCCTCTTTTCTTTTGATTTCCATTTTGGTGGCCAAACATAAAGGTCTATGCGTCTTTAACGTGCCAGGAGTGGTGTAGCTAGTTAATGTGCTTTTCTGTTCTGTCTGTTTTATTTTTCGTGCATGTTTAGTGAGGGATTCAGGAGGCAGCTCCTCTTTCCTTGCCTGTAGGTACACAGGGCTGCAGTATAATAATATTATATATTTAATAATATTTATTTGTATCCCGCCTCTCCACACGGATCGAGGCGGCAAACAACATGAAATACATTATACATTACAAATAGCATGTATGGTTTACAATGTGTTTTAGCTAATTGCCCCCAACAAGCTGGGTACTCATTTTACCGACCTGCGGAAGGATGGAAGGCTGAGTCAACCTGGAGCCCGGCAGGATCGAACTCACAACCTTGTGGCTGCAGTACTGGCATTTAACCACTTCCCAGCTCAAGTTTTATTGCATTGTTTACTACAGAACATGCTGCTGAAATCTGGCACCAAAGGCCATGTTGCTCCAGCTTTTCATCACTATCTTCCCTATGTTGATGCTACTAAAAAATCTCCAGATAGATGGAAAATGCAGAGCAAAAGGGGTCTGGAATATTTTAAAAAACTGTAAAAAGTAGCTTCTTTGTTGGAGGCTATGTTAACAGAGGTATGTCTGTATTTGGTAGTAAACCCTCTCGAAAAACAATCATGTTTACTTTAGAGTAAATATAGGAGAAGCTTGAGAGGCATGACTTGAATCCTGTGTTTACTTAGGAGTAACTCAATAGAACCTAGGTCTGAAAAAATGTGCAAGTTTGAAATTGGGCTGAAAGGATAACAGACTGTGAGTGCTCAGCTAAGGATAGGAGCTATGGGTCAGCATTGAACTTTTCAGTTTGATAAACACGCAGTGATATTTGGCTGTAAGGCACCTTTGTGTGGATACTGGGGAAACTTTATAAATAAAGGAACATATCATTTGTCTGTAAAAATATGTTTCTGAAATCTGTGACTTGTGTCATAAGTGAATGTTTTCAGTGTGGAAAAGATCACAGAAGAGATGAGATGCTTTTCTAACTGAAATGATGTTCTTGTAGTTGTTGACTTTATCACTGAATATGCTAATAGCCTGTTCTTCTCTTAAGGTTTACGAAGCTTGGAACAGCTTGCCTATGAGATGTTTGTTTAGTTCATGTTTGTTTTACAGTCTATCACTCTTTTATGGAACACAGACCACTGATTATCTGTCAGTTTCCCCTATGGCTACTTATGGGGCCAGTCTTGCTTAACTTCAGGTTATGAACTACATTGATAGTTCTTTGGCCTGTTTCTTTATGTTTGCATTGGAGACTAATCTAATGACAAAATTGATTTGAACCTCTTATATAAAAAACATGCTTAGAACTAGGTTCAAATCTAGATTAAAAACCATATATGAGGATCTAAAATATTAAACTGCCCATTAGGACTTCTGGAGTGGTTTGAGCAGTGGGCTATGACTCTAGAGGCCAGAGTCTAAATCCCTGCTCAACCATGGAAACCCACTGGGTGACCTTGTGAAAGTCATACCCTCTCAGTCTTAAAGGAAGGCAAAATCAAACTCTCTCTGAACAAATCTTGCCAAGAAAACTTGGTGATAGGTTAACCTTAGGATCTTGATAAATCAGAAACAACAAAAGATTAGTGATATAATTACATATATTGTGATTTGCAAGCACAGGTGTCAGAGTCATGAAGGCCACATCTTGTTGAATGGACCCCCCCCCAAAATACCTCAACATCGCTGATACTGGCTCTACAAGTTGTAGATTGTATGCAGCAACAGCCAGAGGGTTACATTGTTCTTGTCCTTGCTCTAGGACTATACAAATGTGTTTCAATTTCAACATTTTAGACACACACAGAGAGGAGGCTCTTTTGTAAAGAATTAGTGTGAAAAAAAATCTCTGTGTCATTGTATTTCTGGCTATGACATTTTGTTTGCTTCTTCAGCTCTTAGGCTCAGCTACCCTAACAGCTCCTGCTCACTGAAACGGTCAGGATTTTTCTCCCTTGTTTTCTTTTCTGCTTTGGAACTTCTTCCTTCAATATGTGTGTAATGTTACCTCTCTAATTTCAAACCCCTCCTTTTCAGCAAAGCATTTGTCTTGTTTTCTCAGTCTTGTGATATGTAGCTATACAGAACACTTAAGTACTTGCTTGCACTGTTAATATCCTTGTCTCTGTTTCCCCCTTTCCTCTTGTTGATTTTAGATTGTAAACTCTGAAGAAAGGTAGATGTTTCTTTACAATAATGAAAGCACCAAGTATACTGATACTGATATGGCTGAATGAATTAATGAGTTTCCATCATCAAGTTATGCAAAGCAGTGAGATAATAATCAGGAGCTGTTTAATGGTACATGATAATTACTAATACTAATGCTGATGACTTCAGATAGCTAAACAGAACAAAATGGTTGCAATGAATAAGTTTATTATCCATTTATTGGATTGAGAAGTAGAAGGTAGTGCAGGCAAATCAGAGAAAAGGGAGCCTCGTCTCGTAATCAAAGGAAAGACTAAACAGCTGATTGCCTTGTCCTGCATTCCAGGTCAGTCATTCTGTATGAAACGTATGCCAACTCAGGGACAAGAGTATCATCCCTACAGAGAGCTAATTTGATTTTGGCAAACTGCAATTTGCATTGTTTTCAGGCATGTTAAGCTGAGCTCACCTTATCTGTGTCTGCTCCTGGAATAGGGAGGAAGGAAGCAGAGAAAGTGAGCTGCTGGTATTGCCCTAGATAAATCTTTCTCCACTATAGTACCTTGTTTTGGATATGCCAATTCCCATATTGGCTATTTTAAAATACAGATTTTTTTCTCCCTAACTAACAATATCCTTTTGTACAATACTGTCATATCTAATATATAAAAGTCAAAATTTGTGTGTTTGTCTGTGTCAGGGAAAGACCTGATATGATTGTCTGTGTCAGGTGAATGATACAATTGGCTATGTGAGGGGAAGACCTCATATGATTGGCTGCCTGAGAAGCTTCTATAGAATCCTGGGGTTGCAGTTTAGGGAGAGGTCTTTAGAATTCTCAGCCAGAGAGCTCTTGGACCTGGTCAATTGCTATGGAGATGAGGCCTAGCAGCAAGGAGGAGGGCAGTGTATTCCTTCAGGAATCCAACCTCTGTATGTTAATGATTCTGAATACAGATTGGATTGGGGAACATGGGGAAAAGTTACAGGTACTGGACAAGACAGTTTGGGGAATTAGAGACATGGGATCACAACTCTTTCTAACAAGTATTACTTATGAGACAATAAAATCCCAGACAATGTCAGGTATATATGCTAGTACCTTATATCTTGAAATGCATAGTGTAGAAGCCCACTATTCATAATGTAGCCTCTTCCCCAACTTTTTAATCAAGTCCCTAAGTCTGTATCCTTAGAAAAACAATTTGAATTTCAACTATTTCAGAGAAATGGGTCTCAGTGGGCCAGATGTAGTGCTTTTAGTTGGATGCCTCACTGTGAATGAGTCTTCAAGTCTTCATCTTTCAGATTTTTTTTAAAGAGAGCTGTTGTGAAATTACACATTGATTTTTCAGTTGGAAAGTCTAACCTCTAATTTGCATCTAATTTCAAGTGGCTTGCACTTGTGAGATATTGGATCAGGCTTCTTTGTTCTGAATTGTTTATAGGGAATTACAGTAGGTGCAGTAGTTACACAGAGGTAAGAAAAGCATGATTTGCTAAAATTCCCTTCACAATTTCTTCCTTAATACAAGAGATAAAAGAGAATGTGTTCAACACATGGCTGTTCAGTTTCTGCTTGAAGAACTCGAGCAATGGAGAGGACACCATCTCTTAATTGGTCCCATTGTCAAATTTTTCTTATCGCTGAGAAGAAATTTCTGAAGTCCAACCAAAATCTATCCTGTAATTTGAACCTATCAGATCTATGTCTTCACATTGTCCTGTGTGATGCATGTTGAGACACTGGAAGAACACTCTCATGTTGTCAATCAATCTTCTCAAGGTTAAAAAGAACCCAGATTTTAAACCTTTCTTCATAAGACCTGTTTCCTATCCTAATGTTCATCATCTTTGCTGTCCTCTGTACTTGTTCCAATTTAAATGTATGGCAGCAAGAAATCGAAATAGTACTGTAGGTGAGAGCTAGCTAATCTTGAAGAAAATGGAACTTACTCCTTGTGAGCTGGAAACTATGTGGTTAATGTAGCCTAAAGTTGTACTTGCCTCCTTTCCAGCCTAGAGAGATGAGTGTATGGATAGAGCTTAGAAAATGTAAATCTTTCAGGCTGAGATAAAAATGTCATTAAAGCTAGAAAGGTTGAGGGCTTCTAGTATAGTAAACAGAGTTAAGAATTCAGATGTCTCTCACTAGGTGATTTTGGGCCAGTTACTGTCTGTTAACTTAAACCTAACTAGGAGAATTTCTCTGCCCTATGCTACTGCAGAGTGGAGGCAATACCAATATCTATCCACTGTTCCTAAGATCAGCATCATAGTTTGAGGCAACAGAGTATCCAGGGTATTATTAGAAACATCAATTTCTTTTTGGTTTAATGAGTAGGATTATGCAGATTTAGCAGGCATGTGTGGTCCCACCTTCCTGAAACTGGGTATATATAGAAAACCAAATGCTTTCGTACTGGGTTGGACATTAGTCCTTGTAAAATAACCTTTCTTCCCACAGGAAGAGTTCTTGTGAGCTTGTGAGCTGCTGTGAGCTGCTGTGTGAATGGAAAGATGTAGCTATTGTGGCTGCTCAGAGTTCAGGCGTCTGGTTTTGAAGACTGCATCATCTACACCATCTGTATGAATGACGTATGGAACTAGGTCAAAAGTATTGCGTGGAACTCAGAATTGTGACGTTCATCACATTTGAATTTCCTTCTTTTGTCCCTGGGTCACTGGTGCTTGGACTCTCATAAACCTTACGTGCATGAACTTCTACTGATAAAATCTTCTGATTTTCTTTGATAACAATGCGGCGTGATAGACCACAAGAGCGGGCAGCCAGCTGGCCAGCAGAGCACATCAAGGTGCTTCTTGCCCTGTGGACTGAGGCAGCAGTCACTCATGATCTGAGCTCTCATGGGAGAAACCGTGCGGTCTATGATGGTATTTCTCAACGCCTTGCAGAAATGGGCATTTACCGAACTGGGGACCAGTGCCGAGAGAAAATGAAAGGCCTGAAAGTGGCCTACCGCAAAGCTAAAGAAAATAATTCAGTGGGGCGGCCACCCATCAAGTGTCCATTCTACGATGAGATTGACCAGATAATGACACAGTATATAAACTGCAGGCCGGGATTTCCATCAGAGGCTGGTGAAGGGTCCAGTGCAGAGAGACAGGAAGGCCTCTCCATATCTGAGCCCTGGGGGGCCCAATCCAGCATCTCTGACCGTTGGGGATCCCAGGCTTCTGGGCACTGGTTGCCACAGACTGCTGCCTCTGAAAGCCAAGGAACTGATGAATTCAGCTATGCCCAAGCAGAATCGCAGGATGCCTTCAGTGAGATCCAGGTTATTCCAGTTCAGGTGAAGGAAGAGGAATCAGAAGATGAAATATCACCTGAGCTGGGTAAGCTGCCTTGTTCATTTTGCCTGACTTTATGTCAACAGAGCCACCGCTGAAGGAAATCTCAGGTGGGGCTAATGTAATGAGTCAGTTCTTTTAATTTTGAAATTAATTGCAAATTTCAACCTTTTAGGCAGCCTTTAGCTTTCAAAGGCTCTGACATGCACTTTCCCATATTCCCGCTACCCACTTATATCTCAAGCACTGGATCCTCCCTGGCTCTGCTGAGAAAACTGCCTAGATATCTTGTAAGACGAGCTATATATGTCCCCTTGTGCCACAGTCCTTAATGCCTGCCAGAAAATCCTTCTTGTCTGTCTGATAATCAAACAATTCCGATAGAAGCTCCAGGCTTGAACAGTTGGAATGCCTTCTGTGAAGGAGGCTCCTGCAATACCATGTGGTAGTTGTGAGCGGCTTCCTCTCTGTCCATATCTTGATGCTCACTTAAACCAAAACTATCACTGCTTTGGGGATATGGATTATCTGTATAGCTAATCAACAATTTATCTGAGGGAAGTTTGCCTTTAAAGATGAAAATGTTCTCATAATAGTTTATTCAAGAGGTGGGAAAACTTCAGATATGTCTGGGTTCTCATTTGTTTATATGTTTTCCCTCTAGAATTCCAAGGTCTACAATTAGAAGCAGGTGTCCTCTTAGCACACAGTAAGGGAGCAGGGAAAAGCACCAGAACTGTGCTCACAAGCCTTTGCTCAAAAATCTATTCCTGAATCCCTCCACCCTACTTTCTTGGATGAAGCAGTCTGATTTAGGACAGGCTACATTCCCCTCCCACAAACTTTGCTGTTCCTAAACTATAAGGAATTAGAAGACTCTAACTGATATTCTGCAAATCATCCAATGATCTACCATAAATTTTTGATCTACCTTTTGTTTTCCTTGGCTATACAAATAAAATCAACAACATTGATATACCTTATAAAATTAATTCTAAAGCCCAGTAACAAAATAACCCCCTGTGCAGATAATAGTAATAATATTTGCAGCTAAAAACTATAAACAGTCCAATTAAACAGTTCAGAACAGAGGTAAATAAACAAATGGGTATTCAGAGCTTTCCTAAAGGTCTGACTATTGAAGTCTCATGGACATCAGCTAGCACTGTATTCCAAAGATAGGCCACTGCAGAAAAGAACCATCACACCAGCTAAACTAACTTCTTTTAAAGGTAGGCAAGTGTGATAGACCTCTGCAGTGGATCTTTAACTACCTACAGACAGATACAGGTGAAGACTGTCTTTCTAGTAATTTAGACCCAAACAGTTTAAGGCTATAAAGTTAAAACCAGCACTACAAATTGCACTCAAAAAAACAGTGCAGCTCGAGCAGTCTACTTATTACATCAACTGACAGGCTAGCTCCCACTAGAATTCAGGTGGCCACACTTTGCACCACATTCTTGGGTTTGTTTTCTGTGTAAGAAGCAAATTTCCACTGCTGGCCCGACAGACAGTTCCTCCAACCGATAAATTCTTTCTGATCCTGGCTTTTAAAAGCCAATTCAGAAGAAAAATTGCATATTACCTTTCCTGTAGAACAATACCTCTTTAGCATACTGCTCAAAGTGTTCTGATTTTGGATGCTCTCTCTGATGGTGCCCTTTCCCCTGAAGTGCTAACTTTCCATATGCAGGACATATTTGCTGTGAGCACAAACACATGGTCTCATACTTGAATTCTGGTATGATTTTAATTCTGTGAGGATCATACTAGGTTGCTTTCCCTGAAGTTTGAATCAGCTGTCAGTCCACATAGACCATCCCACTTGGCTGCTGAGGTTGTCTCATTTGAAAATATCTTGGGTGTATACATGCAGTTGCATTTCTCTGATTAGTCATATGTTTTGTTGCTTTCCTTATAGATGTCTCCTCTCCTATAGTGATGGAAACTCAGCCTGCACCAAGACATCTCATCTCTATGCTTGATCAGCGTCCTCATCTTCGAACTCGGAAGCAAAAAGCTCAGGGGGATGGGCAGTCCGGCTACCAAAGGGGAACTGGCCAGAAATACAACCGTTCACATCAGCTGGAGCTGCAGAGAATGCAGAGACAGGTTGCCAGCCAAGTAGAGGAAAAGCAGAGTTTAGCAGAGTTCATTCAGCATGATAAGGAGATGCGCCGTGAGGATAGGGAGTTCCAGGCACAGCTGTTTGAGAAGCTTTTCCAGAAGCAAACTGAGCTTATCCAGGCACTCACTCAGCGACCTCCTCTTAGTCCTGCTTCCACTGCCTGCACCAATGTTCTGAACACCTATCAGGTGTCTACAAAGACTGGAGCAGGAACAACACCAACTCCGGGCCCTGGATCACAGCTACAGGCTTTATTAGAGCAGATAATGCAAGCTGAGGGATCAAGGAAGGGGCTAACCAGAATTTCAGTGAAGGAGGCACTTGGGGGAGCAGTGAAGGTGCCCCCTGAAGTACAGTATTGGACTGCTGAAGAGATACTAAGGTGGCTGCTGTCTCAGCAGTCTCCTGGAGACCAATGCCAAGAATTGCTGACAGGCCCAAAGCAGTTTCCTGTTGCAGGGCACATGGGAACAGTTGGGAAAGGTGATAATCCAGAGGTACATCTCTCTGTTTTGAATCCATTATATGACTCCTACCAAAATTCAGGACAGCGAAGGAAAGACCAACTTCATAGCAAGGCCCAGCAGCTCTGTGGCAGCAGTTGTACTAAAGCATTAGAAACAGAAACGGACTTAGAGACACAGCGCCAGAGTTTCAGGCAGTTCCGCTACCAGGATGCAGAGGGACCCCAAGAGGTCTACAGGGGCTTGTGGCGCCTTTGCCATCAATGGCTGAGGCCGGAGGTCCATACCAAAGAGCAAATCATGGAATTTCTGGTTGTTGAGCAGTTCTTGAGCATTCTCCCTGAGGAGATCCAGACCTTGGTACGTGAATGTCAGCCAGAAAATGGCAAGGAGGCTGTCGCTCTGGCAGAGAGGTTCCAGCTTCACTTTGAGTCAAAGAGGCAACGGGAGCGGGTAAGATCATAGTGGAAGTAGTTTTTTTTTAAAAAGTGGGTTTGGAGTAGATGTGAAACCACAAATCTTTGTGCTTGACCAAGAAACATCAGATACTGAGTAACACGTTCATATGAGTAGAATACACTCTATCTTGTTAAAAGATTCAGAAGGATATGCCTTAAGAGTCTTCCTTTCAACATCATTTAGAGTGAGTTGGTTTTCTTAGGGTCTGGAATTTCAGATCCCCAATGACAAACAGTAAGCTCAGTTTTATCCATTTTCTGTATTTATCCATGTCTCACAGAAAGCAGGGAGCAACTTATATATTCTTGATGAATTTGAACAGCAGAGCTGAGCAAAGTGCAGCCCTGCAGATTATGTTGGATGGAAGCTTTTCTCACTCCTAACCAGCATAGCCGCTGGTGAGGAACACTGGGAGTTGCAGTCCAACAACATCTGAAGGTCTGTACTTTGCCCATTCCTGAAAAAATAGGAGCTGTAGGTACTGACCACAGGTGTGGTATTCTTGTGGTTCCAGACACGGATGACATCTGATGACATAGTGGCAGATTCCTCCCATGAAGAACTAGATGAGGATCAGAGACAACCCTGCATCAAAGACAGTCAAGAGAATCCCAGGAGGGTTGACTCTCTTGGTAAGGGTTTGTTTGTTAGACTGTATTAAGGCTTTGATCTGATTGATGAGGAGACCGCTTTCTTTATCTTTTTAGGTTCACTTGCTGTAGCCCTTATTTCCAGCTTTCCAGCTGATGTTATAATTCCAGTGAATTTTGGTTTCTTGTCTATCCAGCTCTGGTTTTACCTTCATGCTGTAAGGTCTCTAAATTGAATTATATGCTACCACCGTCTCCTATGTGTGTTTCATGCTACAAGATGCTACCCTGTACTAATTTCTCAGGTGAACTCTGATATGAATGCAAAAGGATTCCTTACGACCTTTGAGACTGAGAGAAAGAAGTTTGTAGCATAAGCTTTTGTAGACTGGGCCTGCTTCGTTAGATGCTACTTAGATATGGATGGTTTGGCCAAATGTTTTTGTTTTAGGAAATGAGAAATGATTTTATGTGGAATTGCAAATTGTTTTACATTAATCTCTTCACATTGAGATGATTAGAATTACTGTGAGATCAGAGCATGGACAAGACACCTTTTAAGGGAGCTGTAGTACAAAAAAATAATTCTCTTCCAAGTTCTGTGTAGGAAAAAAAAATCAACATTCCCATAATGTGATTCATCATCACATTGAGTGCAATTCCAATATAATTCCACTGTTGGATCAACTCACTCCCGCTCTGCTAAGAAAGACTATACATACAGGTGAGTTAGAGGTCAGTGTGCTGCAGAGAGGAGCCAGCAAATACCATAGCTCCAAATGAATCATCTGCAAGCCTCATAGTACTTGGGTGGCCAAATATTCTCAGGTTAACTAGTCTACCAGATCTTTAGGAGAAGAAATCCTGCCTGATCCTAAAACAGACAAATCTTTGGGAGAAGGAATTCTGCCTGACCCTAAATCAGATAGTTGGATGTTTGGGAGAAAGATCTTAAAATAGGGAGCCAATCAGACCCAAGAATATAACTCATATACCACGTCGTCCTAAGGGAAATGCTATGCAGACAGGTGTTTGAGGTATATCAGTAGTATAGTTCTGGAATATTTAACAGAAAAGGCAATCATCCCCTGCTAGAAATTATTTAGTATACATTTGTTATTACCCAAGAGTTTGAGCTCTTTCAGGAAGCTAATAAATGCCCTATATTGTGTAGGACTTAAGTCAGTTTCTCTCAGTTCTGTTCTTCATGTGTCAAAAGGAAATAAAGATGATTTACCTCAAGCTTTTTATGAGGACAAAAGAAGACTGCCAAGCATCTTTCACCATGTAAGGGCTGTATTAATAATTATTTGTACTGTATCAAGGCCCTTCTTGTGGATTAGTATCTTAAAAAAGATGTTAGGAAAATGTGATCTCCAGGGATGAGTGGAGTAGTGCTGCATCTGTGGGCCTGGAACCCAGATCTTCTGATTCCCAGCCTAGGGCCTTAACCACAAGCCCATCTGTTATTTTTCTATCTTGGCAGGTCTCTCAAGATAAACTTATTCTCCATCTTCAGGTACAGAAGCTCACCTTCGGCTGAGGAAGAGGCCAAAGCCAGGTCCAAGAGAACGGACTGAGCCCAAACAGGATGGAGAACATGGAGAGGCAGCAACAAAGCAAAGGAAGCTGGATAATAACTTAAAGGAGCAGGAGACAATGGAGACTGGTGAAAATTTAAAGCAAATGCCAAGTTTTATGCCAGGAAAACAAAGTGGGAAAGCAAAAGCCAGGGGAAGATCTGTTCTAGGGTGTAATGCTTCTGTCACTGGAGAGGGTCAGATTGAAGGGGGAACTAAGAGAGATGGCAGTGGCAGAGTTTCAGAAGCTCTGAATGGGGTACTCTGTCCTAATCCATTGAGTGAGCAGAAGGGACCAGCTGGGCTTGGGCCATCTCAGTTGGTTTTTGACAAGGTTGTGACTGTTCCGGGCTCCCAGCGTGGAAATGATGGCCACATGTCTCCTGAGGCTGATGGACCATCACTCAGTGACAGCATTGACATTTTACTGGATTCTCCCTGGAGTGGAAATGGCAGTGGTGATGCAACACATGATGGCCCATCTGGTCCTAGGATGCTGTCACCCTGTGCCAGCTGCACCATATTGAAGGCTGAGCTGGATACTGTACGTGAAGAGCTCAGACTAACCCAAGGTAACTTTATAGGTCGGGGTAGAGCGTGTCCACTTCACTGATGACAAAGGTTGCCTTTTGGTTTTTTTACTCATGAGTGCAAGCATCTTTGTAGTGATTATTTGAACTCATGATGAGTGATAGACCTCTTTCAAATTGCTAATATTTGATGTTATTGTCCTTGTAACATTTGCTTAGCACTGGGCACAGTGCCTTGAACACCATATAGAATTTGAAGTGTTATAGTCTCTTCCCAGAAGATTAATTGCTGGGCTACACATTATGTCCACCAGTAAAAATATTACTGGTCATGGCAAGTCATATTGTACCTTAAAACATCCAGGAACACTCACCATGTGGACAATATGGCAATGCCAAGTGGCCCAGCTTGTAATCTAAAGTAAAGTGACAACCATCAAAGAGTTTTATGAGTGATTAGTGAGAACAGGATTCTCAGAGAGATGAGCCAAAAAAGGTTTTGCAGATATGTGGGTCCTAAAACAAGAGTGTGAAAGAAAGGAGAAAGATAGTAGGTAAAGTGTAACAGGCAAGGAGAAATGTGAACATTAGTAGATAACAAAAAGGAATTCTAGCATGATGAAAGAAAATCCATAGTTTGGGATACAGAGTTTTACACTTAAGACTAGAGGGTTTTTTAAGTTAGTCCACAAAACCAGCTATTGTTGTTATGTGCCTTCACGTTGCTTCTGACTTATAGTGACCTTAAGGTGAACATATCTTGGAGCTTCCTTAGCAAGATTTGCTCATGGGGCTTTGCCTTTGCCTTCCTCGTGAGGCTAAAAGAATGTGACTTGACCAAGGTCATCCAGTAGCTTTCTATGCTTGAGTAAGGATTTGGTCTCCAGAGTTGTTGTCCGACACTTAAATGACTACACCACACTGGCTTTCAACAAAACCAGTGCAGTAATGTAAAGTGAAGGATGCAGGAGCTGGGGTAAATATGTGGATCATAGAGAGATTAGAAAATTAAGATGGCAGCAGGTAAAGATTCTAGAATCTGTGTCTGTGAACAGTCCCCTAAATAAATTTGTTTTCTTGTCACTTATATAGCTTCCACACTGTATGGGCTGAGTGGTACCTCCTTACAAGATTTGTCAGAGGCTCTTGGCACTGTTGTGCACATTCTCAACACCAGGAAGTCCCTGTCAACAACCACTGTCTCCCAGAATGTCGCTGAAAGTCCCAGTAGGCCAGGATGGCGAGACAGAAATGTAAGTTTCCCCCTCTTCTATACGTCTCTGCTTAAAGAAAACTGTTTCTCAGCAATGACTTTTCCTTCTTCAAAAACCGGGATATTGTCATGTTTCCTCACACTGCAAGCTGGCAAAAGGCAAGTGCAGAAGCAAAGATATAAGAGTAGCAGAAATTAAACATTGCTTTTGTTATGTTTTTATGATGGGATTTAGAGCTTCTACCTCATTCCAGAGCAGATATTGAGAGCTATTAGTGTGAAAAGTTCTTCAGATTTGTGAATCTGACCCAATAAGGTGTCAGGGGTTCCAGTTTTCTCTAGGTCTCTCAGAGATTGATAGCTTGTGATCATTTGGATATTGTTGCATTGCAGCTCCCTGTGTCCTACACAGTTGGTTATGTTGGGTTGATTATAGTTTTAATCCAAGACCTGGAGAGCCACAAGTTGTCCATACTTGGTCTAGAAGATTTTCACATAGTATACTTGTAAGCATTCTTGGGGTACTTAAAGTGGCTGACTTCTAACGTGGGTAAAGGAAGACAGCACTTTTGGGAACAAGCCAGGGCAAAGGTGGATTCCCAAGAAAATGCTCCCATTCCCAGAAAAAAACTGGCTGTGTTTAAATAACATGCTAAACCATCAACTACAGCTAACATTAACAGTGGTTTGTGAGAAACAAGCCAGTGTGAAACCAACAAACTGCATGTGAGCAAAAGTAGAAGTAAAAGCTTCTAACGCCTCCCCACAGCTGCACCAGAGAGCGAAGGAGGAAGATATGTGTGAACAGAATCTCACTGCATCTTATTCATAGCATACTAAGCCATGGTTTTATGGGATAAAACAGAGTATCTGCTGTTGGCTAATTATGTGGAAATGGAGGAGCCTGTTAAATAGTTGAGGACTCTTGAAAAAGATATTTGATGTTATCCTTTTGTTTACTTTTCACTCTCTAAATAGAACAGAGTATGCACAAAACTACTGCTTGGCTACTAATATATATGTTTTAATTCTGTCTTCAGCACTTCTGAAACATCGCATGGGCTGACCCAAGCCCACTATCAAGAAATTCAGCAGCAATATCAACATCACTAGGTGAAGACTTAAGTTAAAAAGGAAGAAAGTGCCCTCACTTCTTGGTTGTTTGAGACTTATAACTGACCTTGCTACATTCATCCTCTTCCTACCCCAGTAGTGCATCATGTAGGTTGCTCAGACTCCAACAGGCTCTGGAGCTGGTGCTCTGTGGTCTACTGTATAGCAAATGTTGATTGTCATTACCTTGTCTTTTTAAATACTACCCTAGGTTTTATTTGTTTTTTATACAGTAGTAGCTGTTTCTTCGCTTTCCTGCTTGGGTCTAAATAAAGCTACTGGAACGATTTTGTGTGCTGTCTTTGGACAAGCAGTAGCATGTTTGTTGAGCTAGCTAGCTCAAATATCTAAAGATGTGGAGGCTCTTTCATTTGAACCTTAAAATCAAAATTCCTGCATAAAAGCAACACTCTGCCTCCAGAGGAAATCTTGGGCTTAGGCTTGGAATGTCCAATATGGTTTTATGTAAGATTTAAAAAATTCTCAATGTTTTATGCTGAATTGAAGTGTCTCTGATTATACCTCACAGGTAAAATAATTAAAATCCATGTGGACTGTGATTTCTACCATGAACCACTTAATGCTTTACTTAATAACATCTATTAGCAGTATTGCAGTATTAATGATGCACAGTGTTTTTATGGCATAAGGAAGATACAACTGCTTTCCGAGCAACTTTTAGTCTATTTTTGAAAATGGATAATTGAAAGGATGGAGTAGGCAAGAGTGACCCAACACAAATCACAATATGCCTGTTTAGGTATCATTGGGGTTAAGAACACTGAATTAATAACTTCAGTTCATACTTCCAGAAGGTGAGTTAAGTTTCTACTGAAACCATGAACTGTGAGCAACATGTTGGTGCTCCAGCTACTTCTTTCAAACCTGTACTTGCCAAGTCAGACTATCTGGATGAGGGCTACCTACTTTCATTAGTGGGAACTTAATAGCAGGTTGGACAAGGGCTTTTCCTAGCCTTGCTATCTAAAATCTGTATAGCTAAGAATGGGAAGCTGGGTCTTTTCCCCTGAAAAGTATCATATGAATCCAGGACAGCTGCAGATAACTAGCTTGGAATTCTTTTTAATCGATATAAAAAGGCAGGAAATCCAATTCATAACAATCTTCCTTACAGGAACTATCAGCAGGGGACAAAATTCAGTATTCCACTAAGCAGGGTTTAATTAATAATATTTAGCATTTTCTGAGCCTTACAAGAGATGAACATATACTACTTTGGAATGATTTTAAGGTAAAAGAAAAGGCAGGAGGCTCTTCCCACCATGACTTTGATAACTATTAGTGCTTCTACAGTATGAGCATCCCAAGCAGTAGTCAATAAATTAAATGGTATTTGTGCCAAAATCGTCTTCTAAATAAGTGCTTTCAACTATGTAGTACTACCTCATAACCTGCAACTATCCTGATTAATTCCTATGCTGTCCCTATGCCTTTGAGGCCCCTCCCTACACTGCAAACCCCGGGATTCCATAGCAGGTTGAGAGTAGAATAATAGCGCTATAAGAGTCTTGTGCGGAAATGGCGACGCTCTGAGAAATACACAAATTCCTCCCCTGCCAAATTGGAATGACATATTGACGTCCAAGCGCCGCCAGTTAGAAAATCTTTCCTGCCCAGCTTTCTGCCCCTCAATTAAAAATAATTCCGCCTCACCACTCTAAGGCCTTTTCCGCACCAGCCTGTTATAGCGCGATGATTCCACTTTCAACCTCCTCTGGAATCCTGGGGTTTGCAGTTTCGGGAGGGGCCGGCCGGCCCCTCCCGAAACTGCAAACCCCAGGATTCCAGAGGAGGTTGAAAGTGGAATCATCGCGCTATAACAGGCTGGTGCGGAAAAGGCCTATGGTACAATGGCACGATGCAGCGCTGAAACGAGAGAAAACCAACGAGGGGGCGGGGACAACAGGTGAAGATTACACATAGACCCGATAGGCCGAAAGAGCGAATATGATCGCCGCTCTACCCTGAAAACCTCTATGGTGCCTCCTCCTCTTTCTTTGTGCGTGCAATTTACGTCAGCCCGTTCTATATCCTCACGCTCTATTAGGAGCCGGAAGTACACCTGCAGCTTTATTACCATTTTGACCACAGAGATAAACTTTAGAGTCCCTCAAGCCAATTGCGGGACGCATTCCTCTGACGCTCAAAAAGTTTCTTCCTCCGAAGCTTCAACGCGTAGGCGCCACGGCCGGGCCGGAGCACTTCTGCCTCTAGGTGGCGACTGAAGAAATCGTACTGAAAGTCGGCTTTACATTTCACGAGCAGGCTTCGTGTTGTGTACGGATTTCTTCAAAGCATAGCTCTGTGGTTTTTCCTTAGGTTTGACTTAACGCCAGGTTTTGCGGCTGTTCCTGTTATTGTCATCATCACCCCCTCCCTCAACAACAACGCGTACCACAGCGCAAACTCCGTTGAGGATTGGTTCTTCCTCCACCCCGGAAGTAGATTAGGAAGTTCCGGGTCAGGTCCAGAGGCTTGAAAGAGGGCCTTGTTTGGGTCCAGGTAGGGGCTGCCGGGACCAGCGGCTGCCTGTTCGTTGCCGAAGGCTCGGTGAGTCAGTGAGTGAACGCGTATGTAGACGAGGGCCCTGCTTTCCTTGGGGGCCGCCTCCGGCTTTTCTGCCTCTGGGGGAGGGCTGACTCCGCATTAGGGCATCCTTACCGAGGGACGGTTAAGTCGGTTCTGGCGCTTCTCTCGCGCCGGGGGCCCTCGTGCGAATCGAAGTCGGCTGTTTATTACATAGGCCATTTCCGCAGTAGCCTGTTAGAGCGCTATGATTCCACTTGCAACATCCTATGGAATCCTGGGGTTTGCAGTTTAGGGGAGGGGCCTTTGAGGGGAGGGCCTTTGAGGCCCCTCCCTAAACTGCAAACCCCAGGATTCCATAGGATGTTGCAAGTGGAATCATAGCGCTATAGCAGGCTAGTGCGGAAATGGCCATAGTTGTAGAGGGAAGAGGCCGGACCTCGCGAGGTCTGGGCCATTTCCGCACAAGGCCGTTTCTGCACTACACTGTTATAGTGCTATTATTCCACTTTCAACATCCGATGGACTCCTGGGGTTTGCAGTTTAGGGAGGGGCCTTTAGAATTCTCAGCCAGAGAGCTCTTGGGCCTCAGTAAACTACAAACCCCAGAATTCCACAGGATGCTGAAAGTGGAATCATAGTGCCATAACAGTAGAATGCAGAAAGGGCCCTAGACTGTTATAGCGCTATTATTCCACTTTCAACATCCTGTGGGAATCCTGGGCCTTTTGAGACCCCTCCCTAAACTGCCAACCCCAGGATTCCATAGGATGTTGAAAGTGAAATAATCGCGCTATAACAGTCCAGTGCGGAAATGGCCCCTGGAGTTGAATCCAGTTTGGGCATTTTCGTGCTTCCTAGAAGGCGGTAGAGGGGAGGGGCTGAGCCTACCCGTTAAGCCTGCGGCGTTTACTGAGGCCATTTCCGCACTACGCTCTTATAGCGCGATTATTCCACTTTCAACATCCTATGGAATACGGCCGGTCCCTCCCTAAACTGCAAGCCCCAGGATTCCATAGGATGTTGAAAGTGGAATAACCGTGCTATAAGAGTGTAGTGCGGAAACAGCCTGAGTTACTGGGAAAACGGGAGAATACTTAAAGAAAGAAAGACAGCTATCCTTGTTAAGACATTGAATTGCATGGACTAGCTTGAGGTACGGGAGGAATGGCTGTAAATACAATTCCTTCAATATATTTAAGAGGAGTTGGTTGGACTTTATGAAGCGTTCACCTTATTTTTCTTTAAACCTCTTTCTTTTAACTTTTCTTATCTTCCTCTTTTCTCTCTCTCTCCCTCCCTGCTCTTGGTTTCCCTTTGGCAACAATTTGAATGTTGATCAGAGTGGAGCAGACTTTTGTGTGTCAGAGTCTGATAGATCCCTTAAAACTCGGTGCTTTTTGTTGCTTTTATATTGTATACTATCCTGTGAGGAAATCACTGAGCAAGAAATAGGGCCCTTGGGTTTGTTTGTTTTTTGTTTGTCCAGGGCATATCTTTGTCACCACAAAACAGCAGAAACCATTTTAAAGACATAACCAAGACAGTTCTGTGCATGCTTGGATGGCAAAGGCATGTGGGTAATTGAAATGTAAATAGTGCAAACAAGGATGATCTTTAAATAGTTTTTGTTAAGACAGTGTAGCTGGAGTTAAAACAGACACCCCAGGATAGATATGCAGGTGAACTCATGAACTGTGAAGAAAAGTCTGACACAGGTTAGAAGAGACAGGTTAACCTCTAGATGAAATCTTGTGGTAGAATAGATGGGAAAAAGAAGTATAAAAAGTACAAGCAGTGACATTTTGTATATTACTGTGCCTCGTTAGAATTAGGTTTAATACTTGTCCTTAGAGAATAAGCACCATTGGAACTTGATTGAGATTCCATTGTGGGGAAAGGTGCCCAGGGACTGGGTGCAGTGTTAGAAATAGGTGCTGTTTCTTTTTTTTCCATTGATTTTTCCCCCTTATGTGATTTTTTTTTTCTTGAGGCAGGTGGAAGGAATAGTATCTATTCAGCTACAGTATGTTTTGTTTTGCTGTCTTATGATTTGATGTTAATCTGAATTTGCATTGAAAAGTGACATAGTCTGTAGTTTTAAACCAGAGCCAGTCTGATCTTGGAAGCTAAGCAGGGTCAGGCCTGATTAATTCTTGGGTGGGAGACTGCCAAGGAATACTAGGTGCTGTAGGCTATATTTCAGAGGAAGACAGTGGCCAATCTGAGTCTTCCTTACCTGAGAAAACCCTATGAAATTAACGGTGGGCCATAAGCCAACAGGCAACTTGAAGGCAGTCATACACATATCAATAATAAAAGGCAACTATTTTGAAAAGTGTGTAAGAGTGAATAATGGGAGACTTTTTAATTGTAAATTAGGGGCACAGGAAAAAACCCCGCAAATGTTGGCTATAATCCTGTGCATGCTTGCATGGCAATAAGTCATATTGGATGCAGCAGGTTTTGTTTATGACCTTGTATGACACAAAAATGACAATTAAATTATCTGCATGTCAAATACCTGCTCTTCAGGATTACAGGCAGGGATTTCTATGTATCTTTTTTAAGCTGGAGTTGCTGAGCATTGGATCTGGGACCTTCTGCATAGAAAGGGTGTACCTCGTCTCCCTTATTTCTCTCAGTTGACGCTTTGGGGAACCTTTTCCTGTTTAAAGCTGTTTAATCGTTTCTTTCCTTACATGATGTGGGCATAAGTCCATATGAAAGGATTTTCTTCTTGCTCTGATTTAACAGGTAATTTCTAAACTGCACAGTCTGCTGAAGAACAGCTTAAGTAGATGTTAGAATGTCATGCTGGCTGGGGAATTATGGGAGTTGGCATCTAAAAAAGTAACTTTTCTCAGCTTTGAATGTGAATGGTCTGTATTTCAAAGATACCCTCTTCTCCTCCCACCTCTGCAGAGTTTTCTCAGAAACAAGAAACCTTAGGATCTGTTGGAGGTTGCTGTTCCCATATCTCCAACTGTAGCTGAAGGGCTGAAAAACAACCTTGTGAAGAATGGCAGCCAAGGTGCAAGAGCAGAGCCTGGATGCCTCCTGCTCTGATCCTGCACAGGAAGGGGATCCAGATAGCAGCATCGTGGCTGAACATCAGGACTTGGATAGAGATGAACCAGAGGCAGCGGGTGAATGTTCCAGTGCAGGAGCTGAACATTCAGAAATGCCACCCCAGCCTCCGGCTCCATGTCAGGCCAGTGTCAGTGTCAGCTTGCAAGTCAAACAAGAAGAGGAGCCAAAGACTGAGACCTCTTTGGTGCCTCCCCCTGCAGAGGTAGCTGCACCAGTTCCTGTGCCACCCGTGGGAGAAGGGAAGGGGGCAAAGCGGATGATGGAGGATGATGGTGACATCTTTAAGGAAATGCCTGATGTCTGCCAAGAGGCAAGAGAATCAGGAAGGGGTATGCTGTTGCCAGATCTCTTTGGGGAAGCCCATCAGGCTCACAGCAGCCTCAATGCTGGCCAAGGTGGAGGCTGTGCAAAGGTGGAGCAAGCTATCCCATGCCTCTCCAATGTGGGCTCTGAAAATCAGCGCAAACGCTTCCGGGGCTTTGCATACAAAGAGACTGAAGGACCCCAAGTGGCTTATGAGCGACTCCAGGAGCTTTTGTTCCAGTGGCTGAAACCAGAGGCCCGCAGTAAGGAAGAAATTGTCGAGCAGCTGGTCCTTGAGCAATTCCTGAACCTCCTTCCTGAAGATGTCCAGCGCTGGGTTCGGGAGCGTCAACCTGAAAACGGAGACGAGGCAGTGGCCCTGGCAGAAGACTACCAGTTTCTGCATCCTGAGCCCGGAAGACGGCCCTACCCAGAGAGGACAAGGCAGCGGGCTTCGGCAAGAAGCTGGCTCCGCTGAAGTTCAGGGAGCAAGCAGGCAGGACTCATTATCAGTAAGTAGCAAGGAAGGAATCATTAATGTGCATACATCAGACTTCTAAATGAATCCTTCCTAAAGAGGATCCGTTAGCAGTCCTGTTGAGAAATCCCTACAGCTGTCAGATTTCTACTGTGCCAGCACCTGAGCTTGGAAAAATACTTTTTTTTGGACTTTAACTCCCAGCCACCATGCATACAGGCCATATGGGCTAAAGAATGCTAAGAGTTGTACTCCAAAAAAGTAGATTTCCAGACTCTAGTCTGAAGTATTTTGGCTCTATGTAGCTGCAGTTGTCAAGCAACCATGTCCTTCTCTTGGTTGCAAACTATTTGTCATTCCCTTTGTGGAATAATAAAGGAGACCACATTTTTCAAAGATGTGATGTTCACCCCTCAATACTCTAGTTCTCAACACACTTTCTTCCTTCTTAGTATTCCTTGAACTTCATAGGCAGTTTCATGAATGCTGTGAATTAACAGTTTAAATGTGTATGCTATGAAGTTTATAGGAGCGGTGTCCCACTTTATAGAAGTAGAACACAGATGCCCATGGACTGTCACCAGTCCATTGTTTGCTGTTAGTTAATGTGGGGAGTACATGGAAGATCCCACAATTTCTAAGAGGTTGACAGTGCATCTTCTAGAAATTGCATGTAAGAGAGCAGACTTCATTCACAATCTGGGCAGGTTTATCTCTGGAGGAGGAGAAGTTGGAGGTGGTGGGATTTCCAAGCTGACTAGGCAGGGAGAGGGGCCTCAGCACCCCATGCTTCTCTGGGCCACTGGTGTTGGCAAAGGGCAGTGGAGGTTGCAGCCTGTAGGGAGGTGCATGCTAATGCCTTGCTGGCTGGCTCCCTCTTCACCTCTCACTGGCTGGTGGGCAAAGCTGTCAGGGGCCTGGTGAGCACTCATGCCAATAAAAAGCCAGCCACTGGCCACAATGAAGAAAAGAGGAGAGCTGTCAGAGAGGCCCTGGAAGTGTTTGCCAATTCTGTGGGCTTGCCATACTGCTTGAGTAAAGGTGTAGGGCTGCAGCAACACCCAGAACAGCTGGAAGCAACTTGGGAACCAGCTTTGGCTCCTGCTGTGGCAACCATGACAGGACCCTGTCATGCCACACAGTTAGAGCACTACGATTCTGCTGTAACTGCCAGCATTTTACTGCCCCTCTCTTTGTTCAGTCAGATATTTGCCAGTTTCTATTTTTCAACCATTTCTGCTTTTTGACAGTGCTCTGGTCCCTAACCTGTCAAATAAGTGGAGCACTGCTCTATTTAGAAATGCAGTTCAGGCATCTGAAGAAAAGAGACGGGCAGAGTTACCAGGGGAATGAAAAGAGAACAGATATGAGTTTCATGTGTGAACAGTTTTCATTGTCTTGCTCTGCAGTGCTAAACATTTCATGGGGCAGAATTCTCATTGCAGGGGATAAAACCATCTCTTCCCTGCTCCCAAGCGAGCGAGCTCACAGCCTGAGCAACCACAGGCAGCCTCTGGTGCATGTGGCTTTATGCTGCAATTTTCGTGCGCCCAGGGTCCTGCTGGCCAATAAGGCTTTTGGTGGGCTCTAGAGGCACCAATTTTGAAAAGCAACAAGGTTGGTGGATTTGAAAGATTCAATATGCCGTTTTGGTGCCGGGATTCGGATTTCCGAATCTTGAATCCTTGCTCAGGATTCGAGAATTCAGTTGGCCTGTCCCTAGAAAATTTGGTACCAGAGGCAGAAGGAAAGTGGAAAGCATAGGGATAGATTCTTACACCACAAAAAAGAAGAGCATTTCAACATGTTTCTGCAAATATGTTATTAAAAACTAGCAATATACACGTGCTAAATGAAACAGCCAAGTCAGATATGCCTTGAAGAAGTTAACAAACACATTTTGAGAGACCACTTGAAAGCTTCTTCCAAAATGCATCCAAGGATGCATTTCTTTTCACCATCCTCTGATCTTCTGTTTGGATGGCCAAACCTATCGATGTGTTTTTAACATGATGGAGGGAGCTGATAAGACACTCTTATTTTGTCACCCCTTTTCCTTCTGTCTTGTTGTTCATGCACGCTCTGTAAGGAATCTGGAGGCAGCAGCTGCTTACCTTGCTTGTTTTAGGCAAGCATACGCAGGTACAATAGGATCAGCTAGAGTAAAATTTCACTCCTTCCCAGTTCAAGCTCTCCTGCATTGTTTACTGCAGGTATGCTACTCCAGCCAGACATGGCAGGTCTGTGTTTCTCCAGCCCTCCTTCATCAACCTCTCAATGCCAGTGCAGAGAATGAAGATAAAAAGGGAAGTTAGGCAGCCATAAAAAGACTTTGTAAAAAGCAGCTTCTTTATCAGAGGCTTTGTTAACTGAGGTATACCTATTTCAGGCAGGATTGGCTCTGCTTTTAAACAAGGTGAAGGCATCCATTTATCATATAGACATGTGAAATCCTGTGAAAAAGGGAGAGGGAGATTTGTGAAATTTTCTGCTGCAGAAAGTGAGTAAATGGGATATTTTCCTTCCATGGCTTTCATTTCTCTTCAGATTTCAGGTACCATGATAGGCGCTTGATGTTGGCTGCTGTGATTTGCAGGTTTAATTTTCACAGAGTTGATTATTTGGGAGTTTCTCCGATCCTTGCCCTCCCCCACAACCTCAGGTACTTCTTTTCTAGGGGAACCTTCCCTCTTGGTAATTCTGATCAAGCTGTGCAGCCCTTTAAAAATCTGCCTCTGCTCTTCCTCCACCAGCCATGGCCTGGCAGCCCAATTTCTCAGCATCACAAACCCTCTCGCAGTGCCCCTCCCGCACCCAAAGAAGGAGATACACAAGAGAGAGGAAGTACAGGGCCACCATACCAACCCACCCCCTTTCCTTCTCCTTTCCCTGACCAGGTATGGGGACTGAGTGTCCTTCTCCCCACCATGCTTTGGCCCCCTTCCTACAGACACACACATTTTGATAGTTGTATTTTTTTGACTTTTGCAGAGACCATGTGCCCCAACTGTAGGTAATGTGGAGGACCAACTGTATATTAAATCTCCTCTGCATTGCTTCATGCTTCTATTTCTGGAATTCTCCATTTTCTATTTCACATTTCTGTTCCTTGAATTCAGTGTGAAACCATGAATGGCAAATCAAGGGCTTTCTTTTGTTTCTAATGAATCTTTTCTTTTTCCTTCACCGTACAGACCTGAGAGAATCAAAGACCTAGTTATCTACCAAGGTGGAGAGAATCTGGATGGACAGCAAGAATCAGAAATTACAGCAAACTTCTGTTAAGCTTGAGGAGACCGTTACACCACCTTTCCCTGCAGGAAGCCCATTACCCAGAGGGAGGCCTGCACCTCATCCAACAGGCATGTGTGTGTGCATACATGCTTTGTGTACACATTCATGTATATGTGGATGAGTGAGTGAAGAAGGGCGAACAAAACCATGCTTGATCCTTAGTGCATCGTACAGAATGCCATGAGCACCATCAGCACAAGAATGGGTTGGAGCAAGTATAAAGTGTGTGTGTGTGTGTGTGTGTGTGAAAGAGAGAGAGAGAGATAATGCTGGAGGTGTGTCTTTGTGTGCAAGAGGGGGTTTGTTATGTATCCACGACCATATTGATAGGATGCAGAAGGGAAAGCCTTGTGAGGAAGGGAACAAATGCTGTAAGACTGATCTCAGCAGAGCTTGGAAAGTTTTTTTTTTTGACTGCAACTCCTTGGAATAATTCTAGGAGTTGTTGTCCAAAAAAGTAACCTTTCCAGTCTCTGAATCTGAAACATCTAGGCTAACTTTCTCTAGTTCTCTACTATACAATATGTTTTTCTTCTCTTCACACCTCCTATCAGGTTTTGTGTGTTTGTGTCTGTGTGTGTTTTAGCATTTGGCATTCCCTCTCCGTCCTTTGTATTCAGAGAGATGCCTCAGAGTTTGGTTTGTCATACCTGCCCTTTCTGGAATGGTTGATGCCTGTTGGGGAAAGTTCTGGGAAGACAGTTGGTTATCAACCCAAGCCACATTGGTGATATGATAACTCCTATCAGTGACCATTCCTTTCCAGATCTCCCTCTTTGCTGCACCATCAGTACTAACCAAGTGAGACTAGCCAGCTCTTTGTATTGCTGTGGCTGACGAGAGGCCCGTGTGTTACACAAGCCTAACATGATCGCTTGCTTTCTGGCAGACCATTGCCAGTGTGCTTCTGCTTGACACTCTAGGAAAAGCTGCCCTGCAGTTGTTGATCTTCTCCTGTATCCACTGTCAAGATTTTCCCATGCAAACAGGATCACTCACTTGGGAAGCCAAAGCTGTAACATCCTCATGGTGCATTGTCATACAGTAGATTTTAGATAACAGCTTCTCTGCAACTACAATATGCAAGTCCCGTCTAAGAATACCTCTTCTTGCTGGACCCAAACATACCCATTTCTTGCCAAAAGTCCCACCAACACAACTAGCCAAAGCTGATCACAGAATATCTTGCTAGTTAACTTTTCTTCCCCAGTGTTTCGTCATTGCGTGTTGCGGGAGTTGAAGCCCTACAGGTTTAAATTTTGAATCACTAGTGATTGAAAGTCAGGAGCTTGAAGGCAAAGTTGTTTGGCAGCATATTTTAAGACTGGAGTGAAAAAAACATAAAGGATCTTTGCTTGTCCCTTCTTCTCCCCTCCAGTACTGGGGATTATATTAGGATATCATACCTCTTGTTTGTAGAAACTAAGTTTTTGAAATTCTTAAGTGTCCTGATGTACTATAGCTTACATCCTTGCCTTGCGTCGGATGGCTGGATTTTGAGCCCTGCTTTTATCTATGTAACTCTTTTTGATGTATGTTTTTCTGTGGGTGAGCACATGAAATAAAGGATCTTTCTCCCACAGTTATCTGGAGTTACTGCTTCTTCTGCTGTGTAGCCTTCATTAAGGTTGCTTTCCAAACAGCCTTTTCTCATATTCAGAGCAGAAGGTGACTGTTTATACTCCGAAGACCCTTATGAACTAATGGCTACTTGAGAAAGCAGCAGTGAGAAGCAGGGATTTTTAGCTATCTCTGAAGTAGAAACCTATGGCTGACAGTAACTAGGAAATAGTTGGAGATGCTTCTGGTGAGTTGCGGCTCACTTTGGTAAAAGGGTATGCACCTGTCCTTATTCCTTAAGCAACAGAATGGGTCAAGAGAGAGAGAGAGAAATATACTCTGTGCTTATTGGACAGAAGAGCATTGGCATAACAATATTCTGTTGTTTGTATTTTTCTTATGTTATTAACAGGAGATTCCTATTTTAGGAGGAGCTATTTACTGCCTCTCATTTGGGAAAGTTGCTGAGGACTACTGGGGCTCTCAAGGGAGAGTACCCTTTAGCATTGTCCATATGTGCCAGAGCTAAAGTGACCCCTTGCCTGATTGACAAGCATTGAAGTAGCATCTCAGGTAGTGTAGAGAATGACTAAGTCAGATCCCTTCAGTTACAGAGAGGGGGAAAAATTAAATACTCATGACTTTAAGCATTGAGAGTTAGTGGCTATAACCTTGTGAGACCTGACTGTGTTACTCTCCCCCCCCCGTTAATTTGCTTGCTTGTTTTGTGATTCAAGAACTTCAGAACATACTGATGGGATAAGACCAAAAAATCCATCTGATGCAGCTTTCTGTTTCTCACAGTGGCAACTAGGATGCCTCTGGACAATTAAGGAAGCAGCCCTCCTCAGCTCTCCAGTACCCAGCGACTGACATTTAAAGATATTCTTCTGAATATGGTGGTTCTGTTTAGCCATCATTGGCTAATACCTGCTAATAGACACAAGATCCAGAAATATGTTTATAAAAAAGCATGTCTGTTGATTTCAAGGAGGTGAAAACTTAGTAATAGACACAGCACCAAATATTTGGAGGTGTACTGCCTCTGAACATGGAAGTTCCATTTCAAGACAGCTTGTAACAAAATTTTCAGGGTGCCAGTATGTCCTGCCTTCCTCCTTAATACTTCCGTCTTTTTATACTTCCATCCCTTCCTGCCAGCTGCTGTAACTTCTGAGCACATTTGTTTTCATGGATCCCACCAGGACTTTCTAATGTTCCTACTATTTTTTTCACATTGACAAACTTTGCAGTTTTGCCTAAATAAAACAAGGAATGAATTCCAGAAGAATGGTAGCCGTTGATACAGCTATCCTTCATAAACTTAATCAGTTCTAAAAAGCTGTCTCCATCTTTGGCTGGCATCCCAATCCATGACGGTAGTTATATACAGGTTGTTTGAAAAAGTTCTTGTTGCCCTCAGTTGTACCACCAGTCATATGGCACTGGTAAGGAAATAAAGCAATGCTTCAGCATGGTGAAATCAGTGCAACTTATCAATAGACTTAGCCATGTCTATTCCAAAGCAAGTCCTATCAAATTCAGTGGGGCCACTTTCAAGAAAATGGGTGTGCTTAGCACTCGCTGGATCTTGCAGTCTTACATGTCTGTATTCAAGTCTTCTAATGACATTTACAGTCAGCCAACATGTTGCAGTGGTCTGAACGCTGGACTGGGACTCAAAGAGACCAGGATTCAAATCTCTGCTCACCCAGGGGTGACCTTGGATGAGTTACACTCTCTCAGCCTAAGAAGGCAGCAGTGGCAAATCTCAAACCATGTGATAGCATCATCATAAGTTGGAGTTGATTTGAATATTCTTACAACCAGGAACAAATTGCACTTCCTTGTGCTTGTAAGAAATCTCTGCACCTTTCCCTTTCAGCCAGGATTTCATCATAACTAGCAAAGGTTGGGTAATGTCAGGCCTCCATCTAAACCTTCTGCCAAGTATCATAATTCTAGATTTCATTCTTGTACAAACATTTTAAACATTGGAACAGCATAACCAGTAACTTCCTCTCTGGGGTGTTTTTTTAAAGACTACACTATGATTAAGCAAACTTTTCCAGACTCTGAACACTTGCTATAAACTTAAGATCCCCAAGGAGTTTCTTCATAATTAAATCAAAACTAATATTTTTGTTGTACTTTCCAGCTGCGTTTCAGTCCCTTGCCACTGGAACTGTGTCAGCAGGCAGCTATTTTCTCCCTCTTACTCTTCTTCCCCTGTCTCATAGAATTGACTTGAGACTACCTGTTTCTGCCTTTGGCTGTTGCCACTTGAGAAATTTTTTTTTCCTTGTGGTTTCTAATTGCAAGCCAGAAACTCTGTACTTTTCACTGACATCTGGGACTTGGTATTTTTTGAACATCTGCTATACTGCACTGTTGCAGGGGCAAATAACTTTACGATGATCAGGCAAATTGAATTCTTTTCCCCCCCCTTCAAATTGTATTGGCACTAGGGGAAAATTCGTTAAATCTACTTTTGCTGTATTAAGCAAGCTTACTCCCAGTTTGGTGGGCTAGGAGTATAGCTAGTGAAATATTTCCCTTTTTAAACCACCAGTGGGTTTGTGGTGAAACAAAAGCTAGGACAAAAGTTTAAGCCTCTCTCCCTATGTTCTGTTCCTGATCTAGTTTGGAGCTATGCATGACTATTGAAAAGTAAAGGAGAAAAAGATCTTTCACTGCACGCTAAGGGTAGGAATTGTGTGGCCCTCCTGACATGGCTGGAAGCAGTTACCAGCATTCCCTCACCATTGGCTTTGCTGGCTAAGGCTGCTTGGATTTGCAGTCCAAAAATATCTGGAAGAATGTGCAATTCCCACTGCTGTTGTAGAGGAAAAAATGATATAGGAAGGAACATGTTTTGGGCAAGAACTCCCATCATCCTCATTCAGCATGGCCAATGGCACAGGAGGCTCAAATGTTCCCTACCTCTGAAGAAGGAGAAGATAGCTAGAGCAGTTTTACTGACATGTGGGAAGAAGATCCATTGAATTAAGTGGGACATACCTCTAAGTTGATGTGCATAGGATTGTATTGCAATTCTCTGTTATTAAAGGAACATAGCCAAGCATTTTATGGTTAAAGTTAAACTTAACAAGGAAGTTAAATAGTGGCCTAATTTTAAAAAGTAATCCACTTTGAAAAAGCCTACTGCTTGAGATTATGCAAGCATTCCTATGAAGATTTAACTAAGGAACCAGCACCCAATGAATGTAGTAGGACTTAGTTCCAAGCAGGCATGCCTAGGCATCTTCTGCATATGAATTAAGTTGTTCTCTTCATGACACAACATCCTATAAAAAAAGATGCTGTCACCCTGGTCCTCTGTTGTACATAAGATGATTAATCAGTATAGTGGTTAGAGTTTGACTGTGAGATCCAGGCTTTGGTGCCCACTGAACCATGAACTCATTGTGGGGGGTGAGCTTGAAGCAGTTACTCTGTTTCAGTCCACAGGGTGTGGACTTTTCCACAGGGTGTTTTCAGGACATGTGGGGCGGAGTGAGCTATACACACTGCCATCAGCTCATCAAGTGAGAAGGCCAATGGTAAATATAATAAGTGAATAGATCTGTCAAGCTGCTGTACACAAAAGCAATCCCCATGGAATCTGACACTTTTAAAGGAAGAAAAAAGCCCCTAGATGATGTTTCCTCTTGTATACTGTCAACCCTACAGAATCAGAAAACAAGTGGTAGATCCTTAAATGATGAAATTTTAGAGGTGTTGAAGTCTCTTTATTTTAGTTGATAGCTTTCATAGCTACAAGTTTGCATTCAGATTATCATTCCTGTGTCACAGAAAGATTCAAGATTCTAGTGCTGGAGGTGAAGGGAAGACAAATTTTTGTTAACAACACAGTAGGGTTTCAGACCTTTGCTCACCTATGAAAGATCTCTCATTCAATTTACTGAAACTTTCCTGAGCAACCATGCACCCTAGGAAGATATAGGGATGTGCTATTTTGTCATGTCATACCATCTTTTGCAGGGTTGCTTTGAAGTAAGTCCCAATGTGTTGAATGAGGATTACTCCCAGGAAGGTGTGCAATAGGTTTTCAGATTAAGAACAGGGAAACACTAGTGGGTATGGTTCTTTTCCTCTGTTGATGTGATTCAAGATGTTTCTGATGTACTTTCCTCAATAATACTCTCAATCCAAGCAAGATAGCTGTAGACCTTGGCATAAACGCCGGGCTCAAGTGGTTGGGCACAAGGAAAGCCCCCAAAAGATACAATGCCTTGGAGTACACCACCACAAATAAGGGGTCCTCCGGAATCACCCTAAGAAGAGAGCAGAACACACACATAGAGAGATGCACATACATTTATACCCATACGGGTTGAAGCTACATCCCACTTTCTAGAAATGAAGTTCAAGGCATCTCTCAATAAGTCTAAAAACACTTTGAAACAAATAATAACAGCAAAACATGATTGAATTTAAGGAATATTTTAAACAGCTCTTTCAAACTGCACACTTGGAGCGTTATGATGCCACTTATAAGTCTCATCGCTGAATCTTGGGATTTGCAGTTTAGGGAGGGGCAATTAGAATTCCCAAGAACCAGTGTGATGTACTTGAACATTCCAGGGCTGGAATCCACTCAGCCATGGAAACCTACTAGGGGAACTTGGGCATGTCATCCTCTCTCAGACTCAAGAGGAAGGTAAAGGCAAACTCCTTCTGAACAAATCATGCCAAGAACAACCCATGATAGGTTTGCTATAAACATTTGTTATGGTGTCACCGTAAGTTGGAAACCACTTGCAGACAGACACCAACAACAACATTTAGAATTATCAGCCAAACAGCTATGAAACCTCAGTCGGCTATAAACCCTAGGATTCTACAGGAGGGAACCATGACTTCTAAAGTGGAACCATGCCTATGAGGACTATCTGATGAGGAATGACATTTAGAAAGGGTCATTGTCTTCATGTCCTGTTCACAGGCCTCCTAGGGTACTGCACTGCTAGGTTTACAACCATGGTGCCCAAATTAATTTATCAGAGCCCCACAAAATGACCCTATTGCTCTTCTCACAACTACTACCCAAGCCTTCTACATCTGGTTGGCTACTGTGGGAAATAGGATTCTGACCTACATAGGCCTTTTCTCTGATCCATCAAAGTTTTTTTTTTTCCTCAGACAGCTATATAGCCACCCCTGCTACACTGCCACAGAATTGTTTACCCCTGTGAATTTCTATAGTGGTTTTACTTCTCGGAATTACTTGAAATTTGTTGTTATGTGCCTTCAAATTTACTCAAAGTTATGGTGACCTCAACCTAAGGTTTTCTTTCTTTGGAGGTTTCCTCCTTCTTTGGAGGTTTTCTCCTTCTTTGGAGGTTTTTAAGCAGAGGCTGGATGGCCATCTGTCGGGAGTGCTTTGAGGGTGTTCCTGCATGGCAGGGGGTTGGACTGGACTGGTGTGGTCTCTTCCAACTCTACATTTCTACTATTCTATTCTATGATTCTATGGTCAGCTTTATTCAGAGTAGGTTCTCCATTGTCATCTTCTCAGGCTGAGAGTCAGAGACTCGTAGCTGAGCAGGGATTTGAACTCTGACCTCCAACATTCAAACCACTACATGCTTTCTCACGAAAAAAATCTCCTGATAATTACCCCCTCTTCCTCCCTGCCACCATTAACTCATTGTAATCAATCCAGCCATTTTCTACATGCTAAATCCTGTTTCTAAATTCTATCTAGAGTCTCCACCTACACATAGTTCCTTTCTTGCCACTTTAATGCTTGTCAGCTTGTCTGTTTCTGTTTTGTGAATATGTCTACAGTTCCACAGTAGGTCAATTGACATGTTGGGCAGGGCATAAGAAAATAAATATTTAGACTACATCTCTCTCTGGCTTGACGCTCTGGGAGGTGAAATCTGAAACCACCTTTTCTGAATGCTGATTCCAAGTTTGCTGGAGGAGTCACAAACTGGGCCCCTTGACTTTTGTGTCTTAGAAGACAAACCCACCTTCCTTAGAAACTCTGCCCCCAAAGGAAAGATCCTTACCCGGCATGAATCTTTGCCTCCTTCCAGGACTCCTGCACAAAGCATCTTGTCAGTCACCTCCCACCACGGGTAAGCAGCTTGACACACCTGATTATTGAGTATGCCAATGGAAACACAGTAAGGAACTGCGGGATACGTCTCTGAAAAGCAAAAGGAAAGAACCATACAAGGCATCCATTTTATAGTGGTTGGAGAGTTCTGTATTTTTCAATATCTAGCCATGTTAAATGCTCACTTCCAGGATTTGGGAGGCCTTCAAATAAAGCATGTTCATAGAATCATAGAGTTGGAAGAAACCACAAAGGCTATCGAGTCCAATCTCCTGCCATGCAGGAACACACACTCAAAGCACCTTCAGCAAATGGCCATCCAGCTTCTGTTTAAAAACCTCTGAAGAAGGAGACTCCACCACACTCCCAGGCAGCATATTTCACTGTTGAATGGCCCTTAGCATCAGGAATTTCTTCCTGGCGTTTAGGTGAAATCTCTTTTCCTGTAGTTTGAACCCATGTTCAGTGCTCATGCTTCAGAAGAAAGATGCACAAGTTGAAAATTCCCTAATGCGGGGATGGGAGTCATGCAGTCCTCCAGATCTTACTGGACTGCAACTCCCAGTAATGGTGAAGAATGCTGGGAATTGCAGTCCAACACATGGAGGGCTGCACAGTTTCTGCCCTCTTGAGTTTTTCTTTACAAGTGCCTTGTTTGTGAAGCAGGGCTTTTGCTGGTTTGGGTGTGTCTGGCAAATGTATTTAATGTTGCATTGACCTGAGGCATAGGTGTCAAGGTACCCTCCAAAGACCATTTAAAACAAAACTACACCAAAAAAAAAAAAGAAAGAAAGAAAGAAAGAAAGAAAGAAAGAAAGAAAGAAAGAAAGAAAGAAAGATGTTTTGTAAAGGGAGAGGACAGTGCAGCCTACTAAATATACAGCTATAATATTTGCAGACTATGTGCAACCAATATGCATCTGCCATAGCTGGTATGTAGGTTCTCTATGAGGAATCTGAGAGAAATGGATCAAGATCAGCAGCAGCATCAGAAACATTGGGGTTCATCCTATTCCCAAATGGCAAGATTGTGCCCCAGTCCAAATGTTACACTGCCAGTTAGGGTAGGCAGATGTGAAAGAGGACAGGATTCCTGCAGATTTAATAGGTGTGCAGAAGGGCATTTTCCCCCCTCCCAAATGCAGCTTCCATAACCAGCAATACCTGTTGGAACTGCCTCTTCTGCACCTCTATAAAAGCATGGGTGGAGAAAGTACTGTGCATAGACTGCATGCAAATGGGAAAATTTGCCCCCCGTGCCCTCTAGGGACTTACATTTTATTTCCTGGTTTAAAAAATAGTCCTGTCCTGGACCTAAAACAGCTCTGGGAGGAAGCTCCAAAACATGGACAAATTCCCCCCTGTTGCTCTTTAAAAATGGTTTTAAAACTTCAGATTAAAAAATAAAGCAGAATGGGATTGCTTGTTGGAGCTGTAGGCCTCTAAGTTCCCATGAGAGGCCAATGCAGGGCCCCAGCCCCCAGCAACTGTCCATTCCTGTATTAAAAGCTGAAAAACTCTGTTCTCTTTTGTATCTGGTTCCGCTAGCATCACCGCTACCAAGAAAGTCAATGAGGTGCTGCTTCACTGAGGATATGATGAAGTCACCTGGACAGGACTTGAAATGATTTGGGCTGATCTTAATCCTATGCCATAAATGGACATGAAACTTCATTACATACTCATTATCAAAGGGGGGAAAAAGAGTAATTAATTACAGGTAACTACATCACTTGTTGCATTTCTTTGGCTAGAATCCTGCTGGTGATCTATGCTGTGTAAGTCACTTTTTCACCAGGGCGTAGCAATAGTGGGGAGATGGCAACAAAGCCATCTCTACCATGAGACAGAGTGGCTCTGCCAGCCCCCAAGCAACTTACACTGCCTCCCTTCTTGCAATGCCTGCAGCAACTTTATTTCCTTATGCTTCTGTGTTGCCACTTCTGCTGTCCCCTCTGCGTCTTCTGCCAGCATAGTTACAGAATCCACTAGGATCTTGGCCATTATTTCTAAGCCTGGCTACGGAGGGCCACAACGCATCCACCTTTGCTACAAAGGTAAGGCAAAACTTAAATACTCCTTTGAAGGACCTGACATTAGTCTCTTTCATACCACACAACTATTGCACTAAGATTCCACTTTATCTGCCGTGGCTCCATTCTATAGAATGCTGGGATTTGTAGTTTGTGAGGCTCTAAACCAATTTCTCTGTGGGGGAGAATTTTACACACTTTGCAAAACTACAAGTCCCAGTATAACTGTCATATGATGGCTACTCTTTTGCTCTCAAGAAAACACTCAGGGTTTATCAGCAATGTTTAATAAGGTATACAAGGCTTAGCGTATAATGGTTGCTAAAGCTAACATTCTACAATACACACTTGGTTATATAGTGATACATACTTTTACGCATGCACAATTACTATTGGTGGATTCTCAGGGGTCTTCTTTACCACACTCCCAGCGGTTCCCAGAGACCTTGTTTGTTGCCATACTTTGATCTGGCCACTCTCAAACTTTCTCAGGTTTCCTTATCAGCTCCCAAGTTGTTCACTAACACATCTGCAGAGTTGCTCTAGCCCAGTCCTTTGTGTTTCCATCTAAACACTGATTGAATGCCTTGGGCTATACATCTCCCAAACTACCCTGTTTGATTCCCCTCCACTAGAATGAGACTCAATGACTCTTTCCTTTGATATACAATACATAGGTTATATTACCATACAAAGCACCCTAAAGGTAATACATAATAAATCACTTGGCAACTGCTGTCATGCCTAAGCAAACAGAACTATACCTTCTTGTCAGGGCTGAGTCCCTGACAACGACATAGGATGGAGCCGTAGTAGATAAAGTGGTATTGAACTACTATAATTGTGTAGTGTGAAAGAGCTCATACTGGGAATCCAGCCATGGTCAGATTTTGGCAAATGCTTTAAAGTGCAGAGAACCATGTGCAAAGCTGTGGTTCTTACCTTCAGAAGCAATGATGGAACCCCAGCCCATCACATTGCATTGTGTTCCCACAGGAGGTGCAGCAGTGGGCAGGTTAAGAGGGGCAACATTTTCATTGTAGTTAATGGAGGCGTTCAATTTGATCAGCATGATATCATCTGCGAAGGTAGGACAATCAGTGGTGCCTTGGCAATCGATGTCAGAAGGCTCTGGACAGTTGGTGGCATCAGCCCCGGTAGGATCGATATAGCATTTGGCCTCTGCGCAGACTCTTAGCTGCTCACCTACTCTTGGCACTGTTCTGTTGTGCACTCCAAACCTCAGCTGCATTCCAGAGCTACAAGGAGAGAACAAAGTCTTTACAGAGCTCTTGAAACAAGGCACATGTGAGCAGTTTGAATACAGTAGTTCTTCCTAGCCATGGGTTTCCATATGTTTGGGTTTCAGCTCCCAGAAACCCCAGCCAGCATGGCCAGTTTTGGGAGTTGTGGTCCAACAATGTTGAGGAACCCACAGGTTGGGAATGGCATTCTCAACTCTCAGGGTCTGTCTCTGACACTCAAGGCCTTGATATTTTTCCCTAGTTCTCAGGGGGAGGGGGAGGAATCTCAGGGTAAGAGTGACGCCTTGAAAAGTGTGTTTCTTTATGATTTCCCCATTGGTTAGGCAAATTCTCACCTTACATAGCAGTGAGCAGCTGTGATCACCCAGTTTTGATTCAACAATATTCCTGAGCAGTAGGGACCATTAGAGTCAGAGATCAACACGAGCCAAGGATGCGTGTTCTCATTACATTCTTGGCCTCCAATGATTCGATTCCGAAATGCTAATGCTGCAACACAGACCAAGATGATTCACCATGAAACACAAACCAAAACTTTTCAGTACACTGCAAAATTTCTCTCCCAGTTAAACTGCATTATCTCTCTGTATTTACAATTCAAGGGCAATCAATTATTTTGTACCTTGTTTTCCTGTGAATATTTGATCTTTAAAGAAAAGAGATCAATACAGTTCTTGCATTTTTAAAAATAACTTTTTGAAGGCTGAACTTTGCAGAGGAAATGGAAATTCTGACACACATAGGTACGCCCAACATCAACATCATAAGTACACAAACAAAATATCTCATTTGAAATTCCAGCGGAAGGCAGCCCATGCCTGCCTTGAGCAGGGCCCTTGATAGCATTAGTACAGGATTTCAGAGCTAATGTCCATGTTTCCATCCTGCAGCATTTCAGGAAGGCCCTAAAAGATGACAAGGTGGCTCACCACATTTTGAATTCAGTGAAGTAAAACATAGCTGTCGTTGGGTGCCTTCAAGTCATTTCTAACTTATGCCAACCCTAAGGTAAATGTATCATGGGGTTTTCTGGGGCTGAGAGTATGTGATGTGCCCAGGGTCACCCAGTGAGTTTCCATGGTTGAGTAGAGAATCAAACCCTGGTCTCCAGGGCTGTAGTCCAATGCTCAACCACCAGTCTGGCTCTTGAAGTAAGACATATTATGATCTAAAGAATTGACTCCTGCTCCTTCCTAAGACCATGTGAAGTAAATGGAGACAAACTTTCAAAGTTCTACAGTCTAGAACTACCTAACTACACCACTGAAAAGGATGAAGAGAGCTATCTGAACAGGCACCATGATTGTAATGGCAGGGAAGAGAGGAAGGCAAGAATTGGTGGCTGAATGGAGCAGCAGTTCTTTCCAAAATAGGGTTTCGCAAGCTAAAGCCCTTTGGATACTCTTGACTTCAACCTTCATAATGTCACAGCCAGCTGATTATGGAATTTTTGAAACTGTATAACTGCCTAAATACCCTACAGATTCCATCTGATTATGCTCTGCTTAGTGCTTGGATGAGACAGGAATACCAGGTGTTGCAGGCTATATTTCAGAGGAAGGAACTGTCAAAACCTCCTCTGAATATTCATTGTCTAAGAAAACCCTATGAAATTAACGGGGTCACCATGAATCATCAGGTGACTGGAAAGTGTGTACATACACACACATAACATATCTGGATAGCACTAGGTGAAGGAAGGCTGCTCTAAAGTGCTGGCCCCAATGTATGTGAGCATGCTGTTTGGTCTTTGTCAAAGGAATAAGATTGCTTTAAGCCAAGGTTAAGATTTCTTCAATAGAAATTTTCCATTGGTTTCAGCACTACACATTTATACCTCAGCCTACCATATATCACTCAGGAAGAAATACCTGCACCAAGATAAAATGCAAGTCTGAAGAAATGTCAGAATGTAAGGCAGGAGTGGGTAAACTCAAGATGTGAGACCAAATCTTGCCTTCCTGGGATTCTCAAGATGATCATGTCTCCTATACCATTATAATATCACCTAAAGGTTTCCCAACTTTTGTCCCTCCAACTTCTAAAAAGATGTAATGCCTCTCCAAAGGTTTGGTTATTTTCAGTAAGAGCAATAAACAAAACTATACTAGTATTTTTGCACCCATGCTTTTGGTGCTGTTGTTGTTGTGTGTCTCCAAGTCATTTCCAACTTGTAGAATCATAGAATCACAGAGTTGGAAGAGACCCCAGGGACCATCCAGTCCAAACCCCTGCAATACAGAAACCCACATCAAGGCACTCCCAACAGATGGCCATCCAGCCTCTGCTTAAACATCTCCAAAGGAGGAGATTCCACCACACTCTGAGCCACCATATTCCACTGCTGGACAGCTCAGACCATCAGAAAGTTCTTTCTGAGCTTCAGGTGGAATCTCCTTTCCTGCAGCTTGAATCCATTGCTCCTTGTCGTAGTGTCTGGAGCAGTGGAAAACAAGCCCACTCCCTCCTTGAAATGACATCCCTTCAAATATTTAAACATGGCTATCATGTCCCCTCTTAGCCTTCTCTTCTGCAGACTAAACATCTCCAGCTCCCTAAGCCGCTCTTCATAGAGCATGACTTCCAGATCCTTCACCATTTTGGTTGACCTCCTCTGGACATGCTCCAGCTTGTTGATTATGGTGACTCTAAGGTGCATCTATCATGGGTTTCTGGGGTGAGAGTGCATGATGCACCCAAGATCACCCAGTGGCTGAGTGGGGAATTGAACCCCAGTGTCTAGCGTCATAGTCCAATCCTCAAACTGCTCCACTACCCTGGTTCTCTTTGGCATTATCCATAACTCAATACAACTCTCTGAAATTGAATTTGGCCCTTGGGTGGAAAGAGATTTGGGTCTCAAGATAAAACATATGAGTTGCCTACCCACAAGCTGATAAACAAAATATTCACATGTGGAACTGCAGGTGGAAGAAAAACAACAAATACAGATGCTTCACACACACACACACACACACACACACACACACACATGCACTCCCCCCCCCGCAAGTATCACTGCTATGAAATTGCAGGTTCTTACCAAAAGAGAGCTGCAGCAACAGAAAGATAGCCAACAATTTGGTGACCTCCATGGTGGCAGAGCTGCCTAGTGTAGTTTCTGAAGTGGCAGACAAGGGATTAAGTAAACGCAGTGTACATTTTTTTTGGCTCAGCCTCTTAATTCCTGTTTTATTTTCACCCCAAGGTCAGAACACAGGTGTCCTGTAGGTGCCAAGTTCTCACCCTTCCACACCTGGTTTAACCAGGTAGCCGTGCGGAGAGAGAAAACAAGGATGGATATGAAGCTACGCAGACAGAGAAAGAGGGCTGGACCCAAATGTAAACAGAAGCAGAGCCAGTTATCTTCTAGAAGAAGGAAGTAGGGTGGCTTGTGGTTTTGCAGCCAAACAGTGTGACTAGTGGTCCACTCTTGAAGAATATTTGCAAAGTTCTCTTGCTGTACAATGAGAGTCTGATGCAGAAGACTTAAGGAAAAACTTACCCTTCAAGGGTAAGTTTTCACAGAAAGGAGAGTGAGCAAGCTGGAAGAAGACCTTTTGAAATCATTGATGTAGTACATACCAAAGTGAACAGAAAATGTTTGACTCCTGGTGATGACCTGAATTTTGAGCATGTAAACCTGTAAGGTACACTCTCCCAGCCTCAGAGGAAGGCAATGACAAACCTCCTCTGAATAAATTTTGCCAAGAAAATCCTATGATGGGGTCACTATAAATTGGAGGCAACTTGGAAGAACGAAGCAACATCAAGAGCCAGTGTAGTGCAGTGGTTTGAATGTTGTATTCTAGGATACCAGGTTCAAATCCTTCCTTGGCCACAGAAACTTAACTGGCTGACCTTGGGGAAGTCACACTCTCTCAGGCTCAGAGAAGGTTGTGGCAAACTCCCTCTGAACAAATGTTACCAAGGAACCCAGGATATGGTCACCATGAATTGGAAACAACTTGAGACACACAAGGACAGCAAAAGTATCAACAACAACAGCAGCAACTGTAATCCAAATTCATTTAGGTCCCAAGGAATCACAGTCCCAACAAAAGGAGAGGTTTCTCTGGTGGAAAACAAAAAAGGAGAGCAGCCCAAATATATTCCGACAAGAAATTTACCAGCAAAAGTTGTCTTTGCAGCTGCATATCAACTTCTGGATGCTGCAAAGACTTTTGCCTGCAAAATACCATGTATTCTTTCTGTTCTGTTCTCAGCACTGGATTCCTTAGATATTTGGCTGAGGCTGCACTCTAATGTGCTCTTATTGTATATCTAAGCCAGAGTGTGAAGATGGCTGGCAGGTATCAAATGAGAGCATTAATCAGTGTGAAGGATTTCTTCTGTTCCCCATGACAACGGATTATCATAAGTTTTTCACAGACCATCTCTGTGAACAAACAGATTCAATGATACAATCTGGTAGATTTTACAGCATTCAAGCCCAAGAGAGATTGTGTCTGTTAGAAACCCATTGTGGAAAATCTAACACATTACATCCTCCATTATCAATTGTATCTTGGTATTAGCAAATGCTGTTTAGATTCCTTTCTAAAGATAATGAGAACTGGAGTGCATATATGAAATTGGGCTTTTTGCTGCAAGCAACTAACTGCCAGTACGGTATCTGGAGGGCTAATGTTTTTTTCTGCGTGTGTGGATTCTGTTTCTGTAAATTGCCAGGGAGATCTGTAAGCAATAAGAAATGCACTCTGGCATAAAATTTCAAAGTTATTTCCCAACCGTTAGTAATCTTGTATGTTTTGTAAGCAATATGTGTGTATACATTATCCACTATTTCATTTAACTAATTTTAACAGCCAATTCATTCTGAAAACTGAACAACTAATTTTTTATGTAAATCTTGCTATCTGATTCTAATCTGCTTTGGCCAAGGGATGAATGAAATGAACGTTATTCTATTCTGTGCCTAAACCTGGCTTTTTGTATTAGTGTTGTCATGATACAAGATTAAAACTGAGTTTTCAGGAAAACATGTTCCACACTAGTTTTTAATGTCTTAGTTGTTACATAAAACTATGCTGTTTTGTATTTCCTTGTTTACTATATCTGCAACTCCTTTTTTTTCCCTTAAGAAACAAAAAAATGGCCAGTCACTTAGTTCTTGGTGTTAATATTAAAGGTACTGTTGTATGTTGTAGTGTACCTTCAAGTCATTTCCAACTTGTAATGACCCCAAGGCAAACCTATCATGGGGTTTTCTTTGCAAGATTAGTTCAAAGGGGGTCTGTCTTTGCCTTCCTCTGAGGCTGAGAGAGTGTGATTTGCCCAAGGTCACCCAGGGGATTTCCATAGCCAAGCAGGGATTGGTCTCCCAAGGTCATAGCCCAGAGATCAAACCACTACACTACACTGGCTGTTAGCCTGACCTTTACATAGCACGTTATGTAAGTTAATACATCATCTCTATGGTGGAACAGTGAGGAGAAAGTTCACTGCCCTTTCCTTCCCCCAGCCTGGGTTTCACATCCTTTCCACCATTCTGGGAAAGGGAGATTGACTGGCACCATGTGTCTTCCCCCCACCCCAAATGCTTCACCTAGGTATGCTCCATCTACACACATCCCTCCCTCAGTATCCCACCTAACAAGGAAGACTGGCTATGGGGCTGCTTAGATGTCCATCAAACCGCATCCTTCCAAAGCAGATATTGCAATATATGAATCTATCCATTAGGGTGGGGAATGGTATCTGTCTATTGTGCTGTAGGTGATATGATGGCACCGTCATTGCACACACTCACACACACATCTTGTCTGAATTCAATAGTATCAGAGGCAAGTGGAATGGTACCAACACACTACGTGATTTCAAATTCTGGGACAGGCAGAAAAGGATCCAGAGAACTAGAGTCAGAGGATGCGGTCCAAGACAGTGCTTGGAGCAGCCAGCTTCTCCAGTTGTAAGCTGTCCTGATACTGCAGGGGGTGGTTTGAGCCTGGTGATGTATTAGAATTAGGGACGCCAAGTCAGCAGCTTCTTATTCCCTTAAATTCAAGACCAAAACCTGAGACTGTGGAGGGCAGGGCTTCGTGATGTTCCATAGGTAGAACAGATAAGGGTTGGCCACAATTGCTTGTGGGTCAGCTGGTGGTGGAAATGGGCTTGAGGAAATTCTGGTCAAAATTAATATAGAAACTTAGAAGGAGATGGAATTAAAGCTTTTTTAAAAAAAACTTTCCACATGACAAAAATGTACCCAATGCTGCAGCAATAGCCACAATTCCTGCTCTGTCTCACACCCCATGGGGCCTGACTTACAACATACTTGGCACATGGGGATTTTTTTTAGAGGTCCTACACTGTTGTTGGGTTTCATGAAAGGATCAGCATTATCTCAGAAGGAGGATATTCCATCCCAGCCTGTGCAGCAAGAAAATTCTAGAGTGGTAATGCTGGTCTGGCACTCCTTAGCATGCTGAAATGGCAAAATGGTGCTCAGAATTGGGCACAGTAGTCTAAGGCCATTTCCACATGGGGCGAGAGAATCTTACTGGACTTTTCGGCTCCCTGGTCCGGTCCACACTATGGAAGCCTGGCCCAGAAACCCCACTCAACCAAGACATTAGTACCATCCAGACCCCATTGTTTGTGTTGTAACTCCCATTGTCCAGTAGGCTGGGAGAATGATTAACTCACACCCCTTCAGAGCATATATGAACCTTTGGTTTTGAGAAGTGAGATGCAGTCAGATGAAATGCTGGACCCCACTATGTCACCCTGAATCCTGATCTGGTCTGCCCTTAGACACAAGTCTAAGCCACATTTCAACTTCTTCACTACTCTTCTGATCTGGTAACTATAACCCTAAACTCTCAGCCTCTCTATCCATAATTTTTCCTCTTTTTATCCTTCAGTTAGCTCTTGTGTGAATGTTTGACTGCGTGTATCTTGTGTGCATGCATGAGTGAATTCTCCTCAATAAAACACATTTTTAGTTTATTTTTAAATCTCTGGCTAGTTCTTTTCCTGTGTAAGCCTGTAAACATTGGTAGAAAGGTCTTGCTAAGTTGTTCTCTGAAGCAGCAGGAAAAAGGCTTGTTCCATCCTCCATATGACATCCCTTTGAATATTTAAATGTAGCTATCATGTGTCCAAAAGAGTGTGTATGAAATGGTAGAAGGCCTGGAAACCGTGTCCTATGACAAATGAGTTAGGGAGCTTGGTATATTTAGCCTGGAGAAGAGAAGGTTAAGAGGCAACATGATAAAGAATATATAACATATAAAGAATATGACTTAGCAATATAAACTAATTAGCTAGCACTCCAGTTCAGTGCCTTGCAGCTGATGTCCTTCAGCCAGCAGATAAATAAGTATGAGAGCTTGCAAGCAACTAATTACAGCTAACTTGTCACTTATAATAAATCCATTCTTCTGACAAGTAAGGTACATTATATTAATGGAAGGTAAAGTATGTTACACACTGTAATGTAACATACCTTACAATGCAGCATGTAATACAACTGTAATGTTACGTTGGAGCAATAACATAACAAGGGATGAAGATCCTCTGGGGTGCTGCTGTGAATTTTATTCACTTTTACATGTGGATGGGGTCTCACCAAGTGGTGAAGAAGGGATATTATTTGGTTCAAGTGCTAGCTTGTGCTGTACCTTATGCTTTGATGGAGGTATTGAGTTATTGATCGTGTAGGATATTAGCTCAGAAGGACCTTGATCTGTAACCTAAGGTTAATATAAGTAGGAACAAGGAGAGAAGTCAAAAGCACTGGCTGGTGGGTATAGGGCTAAACTGTAGGAAGAATATGATGCTACTGTTTCACATGATCTGAGAATGACAGTGGCCGGTAAATAAGAGGAAACAAGAATGGAGAAAAAGTGGTCAAGTAGTAGTTAATGATTGAACTCCACATTATGATCAACACACCCTTTGAAAACTGGCTGCATGTATTTGGAAGGCTGTGAGATTCTGATCAATAATGTGCTCTGGTCATTTGCTTTGGACTTTGCTCCAGTTTTCCACTCCTTCCCTTGACTACCGGTAGAACCCAGCGGTATTAAAGCTTGGAGTAAGCAGCACCCTGGGAGCTAATAGTGATGTAGGAACCTATCCCTATTCTTTCCATATATTTCTGTCTCTGGTAGAAAGGCTTCTGTTAAAGAAGTAATCCTCAGGAACCCTTGTTACCTGACATATACCTGTACAAAAAGCCACCAGGAGACCAGGGTTCAAATCCTCACTCAGGCATGTAAGCAAGTCATGGTCTTTCAGCTTCAGAAGAAAGTAAAGGCAACCCTCTCTGAACAAATCTTACCAAGAAAACAGCAAGATAGGTTTGCTTTAGGGCAGGGGTGTCAAATTCAATTTCATCTTGGGCTTCATCAGCATTATGGTTGCCCTCAAAGGGCCAGCTATATTAGTAAGACTATATAAATGTATCTATTGTTTTATCATATTAAATAATTGCCTCTGCATTTGATCATTACTGGTTTTAGTAATGACTATCGCTGAAACTAGAAGTCTAGGAAAAATAATGGCAAGCAGATATTCAAGTGTACAACTATTGTACAATTTATTGAAAAATGAGTTTTGAAAACAGAAAGTTATTTTTTTAATCATCAGACAAATATTACCAAGCACTGCTTATTATATTAACTTTGTTTAACTTTTGGTCCCAGTTGAGGCCCTTTGTGAGCCTCTTTCTATCCCCCCCGACCCTCTCTGTGCCTCTTTCTGCACCCCCAGATTATCTCTGTGCCTCTTTCTGCTCCCCCTCCCCGATGGCTCTTTCTGTCCCCCTGCCTCTGTCTGTAGCTGTACCTGTACATGTATCTCCACACTGCAAGTTCAAGTTCAAGTTTATTGCATTTTAGCAGCCAGCCATTGCACAAAAATGAAAAAATAAGATAAGATAAAATGAAAAAGGATAATCCAGCCAATTTACATGTAATACATTATCGACAATAAATAAATCATTTTCGATACCCCTCCTTGTTCTTTATGGCACGTAATTGTAAGGCCCTAACTAGAAATTTAGATGTTCTGAAAGACACATATTTCACAGTATCAGATAGCAGAAAACAAACTTTCGCAAAGGAGGAATTTCCCTTAAAAGACTTCAATAAAGGAAAAATATACTTGCTCCTAAGATCATTATAAATAGGGCACTCAAGTAGAACATGAATTAAATCTTCTATTGAAACAGAGTTGCAAACACATACTCTGTCCTTCATAGGAACATTATTGTACCTGCCCATCCGAATTGCCAGTGGGAGAACATTCAATCTAGCATGCAGAAAGGCTAACTTCATTTTAAAAGTTGGAAGATCAACCAGATAATGAGGAAGGGGTGAGTTTAGCGGAATGTAAAAAGCAAAAAATGTATTGGATTGGCAGGACTTAATCTCAGTCATCTGGGATTGCATTGCTATATCCTTGAGTCTTTGGAGTATAAGTAATTTTGCTTTATCATACCCTTGAGTCAGGAAAAAAGAAACGGAGAACCCCAAATTCATCACAACCAATTGCATTTTATGCATCCATGAATTTGGACCAGGCTCTTCGAAGGATATCTCCACACTGCAGGCCCCCTGCTGCTGGCATTCTGAAGAGAGGTCCAGCATTCTGAAGGGTGGTCCAGCAGCCAGCACTCGCAATCTACTTCTACTTTTGATTGCTCTTCTGTCCAGCTCTTGCGAGCTACATAGAATGTTGCCATGGTAACCTGTGGCAACACTCTGACAGCCAGACTGGGACAGAGGAGCAGTCAGAAGTAGAAGTAAATCATGAGCGCTGGCTGCTGGGCCTTCTTCAGAATACTGGCAGCCAGGAGCCTGCAATGTGGGGATCGGGCTTGCCTGGGGGGGGGTGAGTGCCACAGATGCAAGAGAGAGCGAGGGCCACATGAAATGGCCTGGTGAACCGGATTTGGCCTGTGGACCTTGTGTTTGACACATATTCCTTAGGGTCACCAGAAGCTGGAAACAACTTGAAGGCACACAATAATACCTGTATGCTGTTCAGCAGTCTTAAATAATGTAATGTAGTTTTGCCCTGAGGTCAGACTTCAAGCTGTGTTAGACACCTGTAATCAGATGTCCCAGTACAAGGAGTCTCTCCCCTAAAAGCAGTTGCACCTCCAGCACATATAATTGGACTGAAGTAGTGATGCTGATAAAGGAGAAAACAGCAAAAGAAGGCCCTTTTCGCACCGGCTTTCTGTCGTGCGACAGCCCCGTGAGCCTTGCGGGAGTGGGAGCGTCGCTCTGCACGACGCACTCCCACTTCCACCGGGCTGACAGGGCTGCAGCGGCGCGATCGCAGGTTTTTTGATTTTCGCCTCGAAGCGAAAATCACCCGCGCTCGCGCAACGCTCCTAGCGCCCGCACACACTTACCTCCTGTGCGGAGCGTCGGGGAGGCGGCCGGGTCGCGCTTCCTTCCCTCCACCCCTGCGTAAGGAAGGGGTGGGGCGGGGCGCTAGCGCAACGGACGCGACAGCCTCCTGCTTGGCGCGTGGGGGGGGCGGACGCGCGAGCCTCCTGCTTCACGGGGGGGCGGACGCGCGACCTGCCTCCTCCTCCGGGAGGCTGCCACTTCCCCGCTCGTTCCTTCACCTGCGGAAGGAAGGAGGGGGAAGCGGCAGCATCCCAGAGAAGGCTTCTCGCGGGAGCCGCCCTCCCCTGCTCACGCGAGAAGCCTCAATGCGAAAAGGGCATTGGACTGATCACACAAGAAAGTCAAGGCAGAAAGTACAAAGGCAGGTTGACACATGAACATTAAGAAAGCAAAAATAATGACCACAGATGATTTACATAACCTTAAAGTGGATGATGAAGACATTGAAATAGTTCTTGATTTTCCATACCTCAGCTCAGTCATTAGTCAGAATGGAGACTGCAGTCAAGAAATCAGCAGAAGGCTGGAAGGAAAGCTCTGAAGGAACTGGGCAAGATCCTCAAGTGTCAAAATATACTAAGATATACACTGAATACTAAGCTAGGATTGCCCATGCTGTTGTATTTCCAAGTCCTATGTATGGTTGTGAAAGTTGGACCGTGAAGAAAACTGATAGTAAGAAAATCAACTCTTTTGAAATGTGGTGTTCTATGAAATGAGATACCTTGCACTGCTAAAAAGACAAATAAATGGGCCTGAATGAATGAATTTAACAGGGAATTAGAGAAATTTGTTAGAATCCCAACCATCCTGACTAGCACACTTAATTAAGTAACTAACACAGAATTCCAGCCAGTGTAGCTAGTAACTTCTCTTGGCCTGACCCTCCTGTACCTAATGGAGATGTCATTAAAAAATGTTCCAGTTGCTGACAGCTGACGCTCAGTAAAGTAGACTGGCTGGGGGAATAACAATTGTGTCAATAGTGCCAAAATTGTGATTAAGTAGCTATCATAAATACAAAACAGTTGTGGTTGTTTTTGTTGTTGGAAATAACTGAAATATCAGTTCACTCTTGTTTCCCAGCTATGTAAACTTGTTTCCCAGCTATGTAAACACAGAGCTGAGATTAGGCCATGTATCAGGGTTGGGAAGGGGTCTCTCTCTCTCTCTGTCTCTCTCTCCGCCCCTCCCTCCCTCCCAATTACTCTTGGCCAAGAGGGAACATCATCTCAGCCCCTGCTGCAGCTTGGCTGCAACAGCAGTGTGATCAAATGAATAAAACTTCATTAAAACATCAGGGTTTTTATAGAGCTTCCAAAGGAAGAGAAAATGCACATAAATTGCTTATCATAAATAAGGGGAACAGAGAACAAATCATTCTAACATTCTTTCTGTAAACAAATGCGTACTCAGTCTTGTCGTTTTTCACACAGTTCTTGCAAGAAGACAAGAGTGGAATGTTTAGAATTGCTTAGGAAACCAGAAACAAAACACTAAATCCTTGGAAAACTTTTAACCTCCAACAGCATGCCTTCAAGTCATTTCCAATTTATGGCAACCCTAAGGTGAGCCTGTCATGGAGTTTCTGGGGGCTGAGAGTATGGCCCTTTCCAGACGTCGGGGCGGGGGGGGGAACGACCGTAAACGGAGCTCACCAGATTTTTCCTTTGTCCAGGTGACTCCGTCGTGAAGAGCAGCAGCATGAGTTTGTCGCTCCACAGCTCTTCGGCGTCCCAAATGGCGGCTTCCGGTTGGTGGAGGCTCTCCACCAACTGGAGAAGCTCGCCAGCCGAAAGCCCGCCCCCGGCAGGTCCGCAGGCACGCACTTGTGTGCGCCTGCAAATCCACATCAGAGCCGGCTGATGGAGCAGCAGGGGGCTGCACACTCCATGCTTTTTAAAAACCTCAAAAAAGAGGTTTTTAAAAAACACACAGGGCGGCTAGTTCTGGCTGCTCCTGAGTGGATTCTGGTGTGGAACGACAAAAAGTAGTCCACGCCAGTCCACCCTAGGGTGTAGAAGACCTCCGTGACAGGTCGTTCTGCACCATTGCAGAAGCTCGGTGTGGAAATGGCCCATGTGATGCGCCCAAGGTCACCTAGTGGGTTTCCATGGCCAAGTGTGGAACTGAACTCTGTTCTCCAGCATCATAGTCCAGTTGTCAAGAACTGCTACTTTGTGTTGCTCAAGAAAACACACTTCTAATTTCCTTGTTGTTTATTGGAAACACAACAGGCTAGTAAAACAAATGTTGCTAGAGTTAATACCTTGCTTCAGCTACTTTGTTATATAGTAAAACACAATAATCCATCAGCATCTATTCCTGATACCTGTTGGCAGTTCTTCCAGGTTTACACCCCCTTTCCTAATTGCCAAATTGGTTTTCTTTTGTTAAAACAACTCCTGTCTACAGCTATGTTGACCTTCAGAATTTCCTCCTTAGGCCCTTTCCGCATGCAGTTATTAAGGCGGGCCAATGCGTCTTGCCACAGAGGTCTTCTGCACCTTGGAGCGGACTAGATTTGGTTTATTTACCTTCGTTCCACATGTAATTCTGACTAAATGCGCCCTCATGTGGTGGTAAAGTACGCTATTTGAAAACCAAGAAATCGGTTTTCCAGTTTTTCAGATCAATCCAGTCTGTATTTTCACAGTGGTGCAGACATGTACATTCGCGCCAATGTGAATTGGGGATCAGGAGAGGGCTCATGGGAGGAGCCAGGGGGTAGTATGGACTTACGCGTGTACACAATGACGTACTAAGCCATGCAGGAAAAAAAAGGCCAGTCACAGCCGACGGAACGAGGTGAGGGGAGTAGCGGGAGTGACTACGGCGGAGGCAGTGCGGATTCATGAACTCACACTCCTCCGAATCAGAATGGAACATATACAGTAGCTGTGTGGAAGGAAATGAGGGATAGTCTGCCTTGTTTCAAGCCCAGAAAATCTGGTAAGAAACAGCATGAACTGATTCACCAGCCTCATGCAGAAAGGGCCTTAGTCTTTGATATTCTAATTTTAACCTCCACCATTGTATCCTCCAGCTTATCCTCATAAATCACCCTCTGATTGCTGTCATCTAAGCACAACAACCAAGTGTTATTTACCTAAGCTGGTTAAATGCTATTTATTGTCCCAGCCAATAAACAATACTGAGCATTTAGTCTCTAAGACTCTGGTCTCTACTAATTCTCAATTATATTCCCACTGTTCCTGTTACAGTCAGCATTTCTACATACCTACAGATGCCTTCCCCATTCCACAGATCACTACATGTCTAGAAGAAATAACATGACACCAGCGCTGGCTCTGGCAAGACAGTTATAGATGAGTAAACCTAGGTAAATGTTTTGTATTTGTGACTGCTGCTGCTTAAGTAAGTAATTGATACAGAATTCCGGCAGATGATGTTACAAACACACAGCCTCCAGGATCCGAAGCAGCATGTCTGTGAATGCTCATCCCGGAGCCACCACAAGGAGAGAGGGCTCCATGTTCTGTCAGCTGCTATGTAATTCATCAGTTCATGCTTAAAACATGCTGGATTGTTACCGCAGTTGCTAGTCTGGATTTGTGGGATATTAGATATCACCTTGATATCAATAATTTGGCCTTCTTTACCTATTCCTCTCCATGTGCTGCGAGGTCCCCCGGAAAAGCTCGCAGACAGGCATGGCTGCTAATCGCTGTAATACTCCACACAAATACAGGCAGGCCAGAAATAGTCATCCCACCGCTTCAGGAGACCTCAAGGCAAGTACCCTATTATGTGTGCACGCTACTTACAAAGAACTCCCTGCCCTGGGCAGGCAGCTTGATTAGACAAATACTCATCTGTCAAGCACTCTGTGTTTGCATACTGGCTACTCTATTGACAATTTGGACTTAACTCAATCATGCTAAATTCTGACCTTTTGGAGGCTTTGTCTCCAGCCCGAAACTCATTGTTTTCCCCGAGTATGGACTAGCCTACTGCCACATTTTCCCCTACAAGAACCCCTGACTTTGAGAGCTTCATCAGATCGCTCCCAACTTCCATCCCGCCTTGCTGCCGCTTTGCTTGGCGAGGTTTCCCCTTAGTCCCACGTACTGAGAAACTTCATCTCTACGAACCTCTGCTGTAGACTACCCGGGCTTCAGGACAGGTGTAGTATTACCCATACCAACAACCTCCTCTAAAAATCTCTCTATCCCACTCCAACCTTTATTTCTATAGTTCTCTGTGTGAGTGTGCTGCATACACTGTTTGATTGTATTTTAATAAAAACAACAAGTATAATTCACTTCTGTTTGCTCCTTGACTTGGCCTGACCCCGTAGACATTGAGTAAAAGATCTCGCTCCGTTGTCCTGCCTCTCATATTGCTAGCTTGTGCTCTTTGCTAATTTCCCCAACTTGCATAATTTGGAGCGCACTTAGGTGTCCCTCACGGAACCCCCAGAAATCAGGGTAACAGGATGTTGTCCTCAATAGGCCCTTGGTCTAATCTAAAAAGATGCTACTTAATTGCAACCCTTCACTGGCTGCAAATCCAATCCCTGGTCATTTCTACACTACACTGTTATAGTGCTATTGTTCCGCTTTCAACATCCTATGGAATTCTGGGATTTGCAGTTCAAGGATTAGGCATTTAGAATTCTCAGCTGGAGAGCTCTTTGGCCTCGGTAAACTACAAACCCCAGAATTCCACAGGACATTGAAAGAGGAATAATAGCACTATAACAGTGCAGTGCAGAAATGTCCCCTGAGTTAGAACATGTGTAGGAGAGAAGAAAGGCAACTTATTTAAATCTTTGAATTTAACAATAATGAAAAAGGCAAGAGGAATTGAGAGATCCTAGCTGAAGGGCAAATCACCTTTGAGATGATGCTTTCAGGAAAAACAAAACACATAACGAATTCTTGCAGCTGGGTGAAAAAAGCAGCACAAAAGTATTTGTCTTCATGTGATGACAATAACTTCAAGTGGGGAGCACCACAGAACTACTGGGTGGAGATCAAAAGCTGCCTGGGGATCAGGACAATGACTGTAATCACAGTTTGAACCCCTGCCTGAGGCCACACTCTCAAAGAAAAACTGAAAAACTAGCAACAGTTACAGTTGAGATTTTCTACAGACCTTCTATAAACGTGTGTCTGTCATTAGAACAGTCATATGGAAAAGATGCTTGGAATGACTATGGAGAATAAGATAACTCTCGTTTGCCACTATTGTGGGCCACTGTTTTACACGTAGCCTCCAGAGGAGCAGAGCCTGTGAAGAAAACAGTCCTTTTAACAAGGAATTGAGATCCGAGGTGTTATCATCTGAAGACACTTCTGCCATGTTCTCTCTGACCTTAATAATGTTACTTCTTCTACATGCTGCAGGCAGGACAGCTAAAACAATGTGTGATTTAAACAGATCCTACTCGGAGGGCTACTATCAAGATGGGGATCTTGTTCTTGGTGGAGTGTTATCTTTGACTCGGCAAATGGCTCCTAGCATACATTATGAAGTTCATCCTAAGGAGATTTCACCATTCAGCCCTGAATTAATGTAAGCCTTCCATTTTTAAATAGCTGGTTAGGTAGATAAACTTTCTGAAAGGTGTAGAGATTGATATCCAATGTCTAGACCTTGGTGGCTTACTTCTTCTGCCACCAGCTTTCTGTGCTTTTGGCCAGACAGGCCATGGTCTACAGGGTGAAGCTGTGCCCTAACAAACGAGTACCCTCTAAGGAAAGAAGTTTTCCCTCTGAAATGCATTGGTACTCTTTATTTTAAAAATACATCTGCAGATTGGCTTTTTTCTAGTTCTTGTATGCCTCACCTTTGTTTTGGGTTAAGCTGATCAAATGTGACCAAAGGTTTGGAAACCATGCTTAGAGAGCTGGGTATATTTAGCCTGGAGAAGAGAAGGTTAAGAGAGGACATGATAGCTATATTTAAATATTTGAAGGAATTATATATGGAAGATGGAGCAAGCTTGTTTTCTGTTGCTCCAGAGACTAGGACACTGAACAATGGCTTCAAACCTCGGGAAAAGAGATTCTACCTAAATATTATGGAGAACTTCCTGACAGTAAGAGCAGTTTGAGGATGAAATATGCTGCCTTGGATTATGGTAGAGTCTTCTTTTTTCAGAGGTTTTCAAACAGAAGCTGGATGGTCATCTGTCAGGAATGCTTTGATTCTGTATTCCTGCATGGAAGGAGGTTGGACTTGTGGTCCAGTTCTATGATTTATGATTCTGTGAAATGTGCAAGCACCTGGCCCTATGAAACCCTTTCTTCTGGACTTTTTTGGTAGATGGAGCAAATTAGGGGCACTATGAGGAACTTCAGGCTCGTCAGAGAAGGTAGCCCTCTGTTTGATGGTCTCCTGTATTTGAAAAGCTGTTTAGTTCAAAGCCAGTTTAAAGATACCTGCTAAATGAAAGTTGGTTTGTGGAGCAGGCAAATAATTCACCAGGTGATAGTCTTGCTCAAACCGGGTTTTGATGCACAAAGTTAGGAGTCACAGTCATGGACAGGTTGGAGATCTGCATGTGCAAACTTCCCAGTTTGACATATTTGCCTTTGTTCATTGTCATCAAGACTCATAGTACAAATATTTAGGAAGAACAAATTGGGTAACTTCTGTAATGCTCAGCCAGCATCATGATATAGTGGAGGATGAGCTGAAGATGATTGGAAGAGCTGAAGTAAGGTTCAAGTCACAGCCTAGTTCTTTGGTCTCTGTACACAGAATATGATAGTAGAGTGAATTGGAAAGTTAGGTCTTCTTCTTCACTCAAACTGTATCGGGCTAGTCCTGCTTCAAGCATGTGCTGGATTAGGTCTATGTGATTTGTACATCTCATTTCCTATGGTTTACCAGTGCATACAAAGTATTTCCTCTATTCTTTGCATCTTTATACAGCTTCTTATCAAACAGCTATCAGCATATCCTGACAATTAGCAGCCCTGGCAACAAATGCAAGGTGTACAGAAACAATGTGGGGCTTAGCTCTTTCTCTCTAACTTAGGCCTCCTCTGGAAAGTAATGCTTACTATATGACTATTATTTTCATCAGTGCCATACAGCTGTGTTTTTCTGCACATTCTGTCTCTTCACAGCTAAATAAAGTTCTTTACTATCAAGCCTTCAGTCTGAAGTCAGACATTCAGAAGCTCTTGTAAACAGTGTTATCTTGTCCATTGCTTCTGACAGCAGATAGTCTTGGGCCAAAACTTGTTTGGGGCCAGACCACCAATGCATGCTTTAGTAATTCCGTGTGCTTCACACATCCCCTTTCTAGGCAGTCTACCACTGCATAAGAAATGTTTCCTCTGTCCTTTTCTTCTTCACACAGCCCGATGTCAAAGAGCTACCATCATGTCCTGGCATTTGTCTTTGCTGTGGAGAAAATCAACAAGGATCTCCATTTCTTACCCAACACCTCTCTGGGATTCCGCCTCTATGACAACTATTATGATGGAGGCCAAACCTATGAGAATGTCATTAGTCTGCTGTCTGAAAGGGACAAGCTCACCCCAATTCCTCCATCTGTCTATGAACATGAGTTTTACTACCCTTATGGACAGCCATCTTATAACCTGATGGACATAGAGGATACAGAGAAGGTCAGAATATTTCCCAACTACAATTGCCAAGGCCAAAAGAAGATGGTGGCTGTCATTGGTGGGCTGACATCAGAATCATCCAGACAAATGGCCAACTTGCTGGGGATTTACAAGGTGCCACAGGTAAAGGCTAAGTAAGTGTAAATTCCAGCTTTCATGGAGATATTGTTAAGGGAGCCTCTGTATGCCAAAGATAGGCAACCTGTAGGCCAATGATGTTGAGTTGTAACTCCCACCAACCCTAGTTGTGATAGCCAGTGGTAACAGAGTGTGGAAGTTGCAATCCAACATCTGAAGAGCTATATGTTGCCCACCTCTGTTAGATCTGATCCAAGCAGGTCTGATCCAAGCTACTTTGCTACTTTAAGGTACAGGGAGAAATGGTAATCTCTACACATCCAGGTCAGGTGCCTGGTACCCTGTGTTGTTGTTGTTGTTGTTGTTGTTGTTGTTGTTGGGGAATCAAACCCTGGTCTCCAGGGTCATAGTCAAATGGTCAAACCACTACACCATGCTGGCTCTTGGTACCCTGATACTCAGATATATATGAAGCATGGCACATAAGGCAAACAAATTCTAGAAGAACCACTCTGTTTCAAGAATAATTTTCCTCTGACCACCGGTTGCTGTAGGGGGTGACTTCCCCTGCCATTTCAGGACAAGATGCCTCCTGTTCAGACCACACACATCCCTGATAATGACTTATAAAGCCGTACGTAACATAGAACCATCAATCTGAAATATCTCATCCTCTCATACAAATCTGTTTAAGATATTTGAGAAGTATCTCACCATCTTTCCCATAACCACTGGAGGCTCATTATATGAGACAAGGTCTTTTTGGCTGCTTTTAGACTTTGGAACTCCCCACCAAGGGAAACCAGGTTAGCTCCATATTCTATATCCTTCCACCAACATATGTAGAAGTTTTTATTTTGACAAACAACTGACTTGCTTGTTGAGGTAATTAAGGATGCTGTTTCTTTTTTGATCTTATTGATGAATTTAGGCTTATCTGTTCTTATTTTTTTAATGAAAATTTATATTTTATCTTGCATTTTGTTATTATCTGCAGCCTTGAACAGTATTTCTAGCAGAAAGGTGGAAAATGAGTGAGTGAATTAATAGATCACTGAGTTGTGAGGGTAAAAAGGTGGCGGCTGGTTGGTAAAATCTATATATGTCTCCTTGAACCCCTTGGAGAAATTGCATATAGCAAAATGTTGAGAAATTTAAATATTATTTGCTTAACAATGAATACAGTCAAATAACTTTAAACATGTAAGGCTACCCATATTCACTTTCTCTCTGTTCTATGATATCCCACAACTATTGCCTTAAGCCCAGTACCATCACAAAATACCTGATGATGAAACTATTAGTTTCATGAGCTGGAAAAGCTTGAGTTATTGGGATGAATCTTAAGCACTATACAGTCTAGAATTTCTCTGGATGCATTTAGTTTTTTATTAGATTTTTATCCTGCCTTTTCTCTGTAACATCCATGTCTTGTTTCCTTACCATTTTACCCTCAGAATAACCCTGTGAGGTAGATTTTCCTGAGAGAATATAACTGCTCCAAAATGTGGTGAGGACTGGAACTAGAACTAGCACTACCAATCCAGCGTTCTAAATTCGACACCACGCTGTATCACTTGCTTAATTCTTGTGGTATTGACTATGTAAAAACATCTGGGAATTGTGCCTGTTTCCACAGATCAGTTATGGCTCCTCTGATCCCATCTCAGGCAATGGAATTGAATTCCCTGGCTTGTATCAGATACATTCAAGTGATGATTTTCAGCACGTGGGCATTGTCCAGTTGCTCCTTCACCTTGGCTGGTTGTGGGTTGACCTTGTTTCTCCCAAGTATGGTACTAGTGAGAATTTCCTCCTTAACCTACAAAATGAAATGCAGAAGAACAGGATTTGTTGGGAATTCGTGCTATGGTTCCAAGCCATTTTTTTTTTTTAAAGGAGCTACAACAGAGAAGAGAAGAGCTGAGGAGGTCCTCAAGCAAGGTAGTGTTTGTCTTTGGTGATTCCAAGTTCCTTTCACTTATATTCCTGCACACTAGTAAGATGTGGGCAGGGAAAGTGTGGTTGACCACAGCAAGGTGGGATGTTAACCCACATATACACACAAAACCATTCTCTGGTGCTTTGTCCTTTGGTTCTTGTCAGAAAGAGATTCCAGGGTTCCAGTTTTTTCTGCAGTCTGTAACTTTGAACAAATATCCCAACGACATTTTCATTAAGAATTTCTGGAACCAAGAATTTAAATGCAACGTGCCTCCTCACCATTCACAGCCACTCGTGTTCAGAGGCAAGTCATGTACTGGACAGGAAAAGCTAGATGGTCCATATGCATCCCGCTTTGAAATGAACATGAGCCCCCTGAGTTACAGTATCTACAAAGCGGTCTTTGGAGTGGCCCAAGCACTGCATGATCTATCTGTGGGCAGGTTGGAGCAAAAACATAAGAAAAACCATCTAGGGACTGGAAGCATCCCTCCCTGGCAGGTAATTTGTTTTTTTTTTTGGGTTTTTTTTGGCAGCAGCACTTGTGAACTGGAAAGAAGGGACAGTTATCTCCTGAGGCTTCCACACTAGATTGTTATAGTGCACCCCTCCCTAAACTGCAAACCCCAGGATTCTATAGGATGTTTAAAAACCCCTAAAGAAGGAGACTCCACCACACTCTGAGGCAGTGTATTCCATTCTTGAACTGCTCATACCATCAGGAAGTTGTTCCTAATGTTTAAATGGAATCTCTTGTCCTGAAGTTTGAAGCCATTGCTCCATGTCCTAGTTTTTGGAGCAGCAGAAAACAAGCTTACCCCATCTTCCATATGACATCTCTTCAAATATTGAAATATAGCTATCATGTCGTCTCTTAACATTCTCTTCTCTAGGCTAAACATACCCAGCTCCTCATACGACATGTTTAATAAAGAAAAAATTCCTGGCCTGTGAGTTTACAGTGTAAAAGACAGAACAGGAAACAAAAGCTAAATGAACAAACATAACAGGATTTGTAAAGACCAGGTAGAATGGAACAAGTTCAAGGCAAGGAAGAGTTAAACAGAGTTATTATCTTTAACAAAGCAGATGATGTGTTTATTAAGTGGGAAATAAAGGGAACGTAGCAGATCTAGAAGTTCTCAGACCTCTTTTCATTTTTAGATTTTTCAGTGTTTTCAGTCCGTGATTTTATGCTCCCCATTTGCTGAGTGGTTATCATCATCATCAATCATCATCATCATCATCAGTTAATCTGTTGCTGCTTGTAAATACTATGTTATGATGTGTTCTTGTTTATTGTCTGTTAAGAAATTTACCTCATGTGGATATTAATGATTTTGTCTATGATTTCCAATGAAGAACAAGTTGGACTCACTCTGTCAACCATCTTTAGGATTAATTCCATCAAAGATTACACGAGAAATAGTCCAAAACCCAAAAATCCCCCCACCCAAAAACCTGAAGTTTCCTATTTGGTTCCACACTTTCATGAGAATGTCACCCTAAAGTCTACCTATCAGTTTGGTCAAAATAGGTTCATTTTGCATTTTAGACCCTAATATATTCTGATATATGTATGTACACACACACACACACACACACATATATATATGCAAAGTTATGAACCAATTCTACATACAAACACTCAATTACATATACATACACAAAATGTTTTCCAGGAGGTACCCAAATTAGTTCATGGACTGAGTCTAACATTTTAAAATGGACTTTACTAGATAACACACCAAGTTAGATAGCACACCAAGTTTGGTAATTCTGTGATCAAGCATGTGTATTTGTACAGTGTAATAGACAGAGAAACAAGGAGAAGTTGAGTGGATGGAGAGGTGAAGAGTTTCACTGATTTCCGTATCGATACTTCTAGAGGGATGGATCGAAATGCTGATGATTGAAAGAGATTGTGCACATATTGAGAAAACTAGATCGCAGTCCACAATACTCAAATTCTTCTTTGGAGCCATGCTTAGGCTTCAGGCAAAAATATACTTTTGAAATGACAGCTTTTAGACACTTAGTGATTAAAACATACTCTCTTTGTACAGTTCCACCCCTATCTTAAGGAAACATTTTTCAATAACAGTGCTGTGGAGGAAGCCTCTTGTGATGGAAATGGAGACATGGCTACTTATGAGATTCTAAACTGGATTCAGCTCCCCAATCATTCCCTGGTTAGTGTAAAAGTGGGGAAAGTGAACCTTCAATACACAGCAAACCATAGTGTCACCATTCAGGAAGACATGACTCTATGGAATGTAAAATTTGCCCAGGTGAGGTATATACCAGAAATTGACATCCAGAGATTATTTCGTTTTAATGATATGAAACTATTGTACTGCATATCATGTACAAAGAATGATTCTTTGGTTCTATACAATGATAAAGCATTACTGTTTTTATTCATTTTTGCAATTTGAACTGGCATTAGATACCACCTATAAAACATGTTGAAATAATTTTCTCTTAAACCAGCACTCCTTGTAAATTTCTGACTCATATTCTGTAAAATGATAAAGCTATATGTCAACACTAAAGTAAAATAACAGAACATTTAATAAAATGACTGGGATAAAACACTACCAATCTGACAAAACCATAACTTAATGCGAAAATCATGTAATGTGAAAAAGTACATAAAGTGCAGCAGCAGATAAAACATATTGACCTGTAGGCTGAAAGACTACAATACTGGTGCCAGGAAATACTGATCAGGATGATATTTCAGAGTAAGGATGCTGCCACATAAAGGACTACTGAAGGCATTCAAGAGGAAGGCTTTGGATAATATCCTTTATGGATGGTCAGGCTTGTAACAAAGGTGTTTCATGATTAAAAACAAATTGTTTTATTATTAACTTTACATCCCCTACATTTTTTTTGCATCCATACAGCCACCTCATTCTCTATGCAGCCATAACTGCCCTCATGGATTACAAAAAGTCCCTCTGAAGGACAAGCCCAATTGTTGCTTCCATTGCACTGAATGCCCTAAAGGAACAATATCCAACCAGACAGGTAAGCGTAACCAGAACGATTCACATAGTTTTCCAACTCTAAGATATATATGCATAGTTGAAATACTTCAGGCATGGTATACCCAGAAAAACTGAGAGATAACAATGAGAACTGTTTTCTTTCTTCTAGATATGGATCACTGTGTGATGTGTGAAGAAAATCTCTTCCCAAATGAAGCAAGAAACGAATGCATCCCCAAAAACTTTATTTACTTGTCCTATGAGGAACCTTTGGGAGTTATTTCAGCTTCCACATCTCTTTTCTTCTCAGCTTTTGCTGCCTTGTTGCTAGGAATGTTTATTAGGCACAGAAAGTCTCCGATAGTCAAAGCCAACAACCGAGATCTCAGCTATATCCTCCTCTCCTCCCTCATGCTCTGTTTCCTCTCTTCCTTGCTCTTCATTGGCCAACCAAGAAAGCTGACATGTCTTCTTCAGCAGATAGCCTTTGGGATCATTTTCTCTGCCTCTCTTGGTGCAGTCTTGGCCAAAACCATCACTGTGATTCTGGCCTTCAAGGCTACAAAGCCAGGGAGTGGTGCACGAAAATGGCTGAGACCCAGAGCTGCAAACTCCCTTGTGATCATCTGTACCCTCATCCCATCTCTGATCTGCATGATCTGGTTGGGAATCTCTCCTCCATTTCCAGAGGCTGATTTCTACTCAGAGCCTGGACACATCATCCTGGAGTGCAACAAAGGCTCACCCACTGCATTCTACTCCTTTCTGGGATACATGGGTGTGTTGGCTTTAGGAAGCTTCATTGTTGCTTTCCTTGGCAGAAAGCTGCCTGACAGCTTCAATGAAGCCAAATTCATCACTTTCAGCATGCTGGTTTTCTGCAGTATCTGGGTGTCCTTCCTCCCAGCCTATCTCAGCACCAAGGGGAAATACATGGTGGCTGTGGAGATCTTCTCTATTTTGGCCTCTAGTGCTGGTTTACTTGGATGCATCTTTCTGCCTAAGTGCTATATTATTCTACTCCATCTAGATAAGAACCAAAAAGTGCAAATAACTAGGAAATATTTCCATAGATAACAAAAGAAAGTGGATCTGAAACACTCTAATTTTGCAGTGATGTTCAAAGCATAAAACAGGTTAATCATTACAGCAATTTAGTTACTTTAAACTCTGGACAGTGGTCATGATTTTTAGACTGTGCTAAGAATTATTTCTCATCCTGCACTATGCAGTGTGATAGCCCTGTTGTACCTGTGACCTCTCTTGCACATTTAATTGTTTGGGATCATAGACTTCTTGTTACATTGCTTTCCATATTTCAGATAGATTTTCTTGCTCACAGTTTTTTGGCAGCTAGGTTCTGTTTTCTAGGTAAAAGTACTATGCTGGCAATGGAGAAATGTGCCTTTTGCACACATACTTCCTAGTGGCAACAAAAACTGCACTGTTACTTTCTTAACAATTGACTCATAGTCTAGGGCTTAACTTTAATTATTTATTTCTCTCTTCTGTTTCTATAGTCAGTGCTATCAGATCCCATATTTTCTTTCTTCAATATACATAGGTCACTCTGTGACTATGTCTTCACTGACAATGGTCTTTATTTGATTACTGGCTTCTATATAAACCAAAAACATGGCAGTGTATACAGTTATATGGTCTGCTATTATTGTCTCAATATTCTCAAACTATGAGCTCTTTCAATAACTCAACCTGGATTTTGTGTAAGAAGAAAGGCAGGAAATGAATGAATGAATGAATGAATGAATAAATAAATAATAAACTAAGCATACACAGTCAGATCTGAGAACAAGCTGAGTTAACCAAGGGCTTTTCTGCACTTCGCTGTTATAAGTGGTATTATTCCACTTTCAACATCCTATAGAATCCTGGGGTTTGCAGTTTAGGAAGGAGCATTTAGAATTCTCAGCCAGATAGCTCTTTGGCCTCATTAAAAAAAAAGGCATTTGAGATCTGTTCTGAGTTTAAAGTTAATTGTGACAAAACAAAATTGCAGATTAAAATATGACTTTAAAAGAAAACAATGAACTAACTGCTTTTTCAAATTCTAAAGTAGAAAAAAGAGATGAAATATTTGGAATTACAATGACAAAGCACTACAGTTTATTACTTCAACAAGCTTGGAAAGATCCTAGAATAAAATTTAAAACTCTCCATGACGCTAAGGAACAGGATGGCTTGGGAGTCATCCCGTTCACAGGTCAGGGTCAAACTGTATTACAAGGGCTGATGTTTCGTATGGTTGAAAGAATGGATATTGTTTATAGAAATGAGACTCTTGGAACTTGAAGGCTGTAATTTAAGATCTGGTCAGCATGGTTACCTTTGGTATGATAAAGTTAAAGCACATGTTGAATTTAAAAATCATTATATTAGAAAGGTTCTCGTAGGAGGTTGGTATAAGTATAAACAGTGACTTTTCCCAAATATAATATTAGCTGCATCAGCTCAGGAAGCTTTTAAAAAAAAAGAAAATAATGGGTTAAAATTGAAAATGATGATGATCTATGATGATCTATGATGATCTTTTGCATTTTGAACAAGATAGCTGGAAGTTTAAATCAAGAGAGATGATTCTCCAGGAAGACAAAGATCTTAATTGGTTTGCTAATATGCAACTTAAGGACAGATTTAATCAAGACAAAAGAAATGCAGCCATAGATTAGAGAAAATGTTAGAGAAAATGAATTTTATTTAGAGTTGTGTAAAGACAATGACCATGAAATTAAAAAAGCGTATACATGGCTTTTGAAAGTAGAGACAGAAGATGAATCTGTAAAACAGGACATCATAACATGGGCCCAAGATTCTGTGGATAATGCTCATGATTAAAAAATAATGTGTTCCAAAGATATAAATTTTATTTCGTGCGGCAGTTTAAAAGAACACCTGTATAATATGATGTATGTTTGCTATCTAACCCCAAATAATCTGCCAAAAGTGTCTAGGAAGGCTTCAAATCAATGTTAGGGATACAAAGAGAGAGGAGATTGTATTTAATATAAATAAATCCTTCCTCAGATCTAAATGAGATTATGGGGGGTGAATATGTCTGTCTGTTGGTGTTTACAAGTGAAATAAAATACCTGTTGTATAAAATTCAGAGTTCATTGTGTTTTTATTTATTTCCTGCATCTGACAGGTAAGTTTTTCCATCAGAACCAAAAAGCATAACCCCCCCCGCCCCATTACAGCAATGATGAATTGTTTATGGTTTTCCAGTTTTGCACTCTTTCCAGGCACCTAGGCATAGGAAATTTATTATTTTTTTTTCTATTAGGTTTTTAGTTTCTGAAAGAGTCTGTTTTGAGGGAAAAATCCCAACTAGTAAATCATTTTGGAGACATTTTAATGCTCTATTCTGTGATTAGACAAATCTCAGGTAAAACTTTTCACCAAAGGAGAATCCCATCATAAGTGACAGGAAGTGCCAACGGTGAGGGTCAGTTACTGTGGATGTACTTTGTAATCCTGACAGGACATTGTATTGTAATAAGTATTGTAATGGGCCATAGAGACAATGTCACTGAAAGAAGGAAAGCTGCACATGACTGTATCCTGGCATGCCATGAAATCTCCAATTCTTCCTATGGATCTGGTTTTCTAGATGATTTCACTGACGCCTAAGACTATTTTCGTGTTCTCAGATTTGGAGTTCTGTCTCAGAATTATAAGGTGGCCAGGTGAAATAATGGTTCTATAAAAGCGGACATTTCAGCATGTATGAAATAAGGAAAACAACTCCACATTTCAGTTGGTGTGAAATAAGGGAAACAGCTCTGATTTCTCCTGGCAGTCCTAGAGATAAATTGCTTATTTGGTTTTTTAAAATCGTTTTCCTGTGCTCCCACCCAGAAAATCTTCAAACTCATTGTAATCAGGTGACTTCCCATTCCTCTCAAATTGTATATAACCCTACCCACTTACTTCAATACAATAATGTAAAGAGGTAAGTGGAATATAATTTTTTTTTAAGTGTCTAAAGAACCAGGAAGTTTGAAGGGACAAACTGTGGTTAAACAATAAAGTGTTACCCCAAAAGGTGGAGTATCCCTTGAGGTCCTCCAGGAGTACCTGTAATTCAATGCAAAAATGGGGAATGAATTAATTCTGACTAAGAAAGCTTCAAGAAGCAGGGTAACTAGCAAGATCTTTCCACCAATGTTTACGGGTCCTTACAGGAAAACTAGCCAAAGACTCAAAAATAGATTAAAATGTGTTTTATTGAGGGGAATCTACTCACTCATGCACACAAGATACAAACAGTCACGCATTCACTCCAGAGCTAACCGAAGGATAAAGGGAGGAAAGATTATGGATAGCGAGGCTGACATTTTTAGCATATAATTTGGGGCATAAGTATTCTTCATTTCAACCAGTCCAGAAGAGTGGTGAAGTGGCTTAGACTTGCATCTAAGGACAGTACAAAATCAGGGTTCAGAGCAACATAGTCATGTTCAGCATTTGAGGGACTGCAGCTAACTGGTTGAAATGAAGAATACTTGTTCCCCAAATCTACCTAGAGGGCAAGGGGTATAGATGGCTCTCTGCTTGAACAAACAATAGAAGCAGCAGAGTGGACAATGAGGTCCAGACTGCGTTGATGATCTTAGTGTTAGGTGACAAGGAATTAACGGCTATCACAATACCTCTGTAATAACAGATGGGAAAAAGAAAATAATGTGGAAGACATTTAGGTGCTAGGGAGGAGGACTGAAACAATCAACGGTCTGATTACAGTTTTCCTTTGCAATTGTTTGTGATGTCAGAAATGATGCAGCTTGGTTTAAGCTTATTACCTCTGGAGTTACCTGATGAGTGTTCTGACAATGGCCTTGGCCAGAGCTGGAAAGGATTTCTGACCTACTTTGCAACACATGTGTTTAGCCAGTAATTTTCCTTCGTCCAGTCTGGTCTTCCAGCCACATCAGGATTCATTTTATATTGGTGCCAACTAATACATATTGCCTATTAAGCTATAAGTGCCAATTAAACCATATCAAATCGGGGGGGGGGTGCAGACTGATAACAAAGCATACAGGTCCTATGTGGGAAGATTTAAGCCTGTGCCCCTGCCAGAACCTCCCTCAGCTATTTTTAGAGGTCTGAAGTCCTTCCTCAGAGATACCTCCCATGGTACTTGAATATTTTTTTCTACCAATAACTGGGACTTGCCCATAAACTTCTTACTGGCCTCTCTCAGAAACAGCAAGCTCACCTAGATAGGCCTTGGGTCTCATCCAGTATACCACTACTTATATTCATATTGAACCTTGCACAATTTGTGAATCCATTGCTTAGGGAGACCTAAGGACAGATGAAAAAAGAACTTTTTTAAAAATTGGAAGAAATCAAAGGGAAACAAGAGGACCTGTTCTCTTAGTGCCTTAGAGACATAGGTATTCAAGGATGGCCCAGTCACCATTACTTCTAGCAGCTGGGCAGAGCAAGCAGCACCAACATGTTTGTCCATTCCATGTCAATAACCCCTGGCACAGCACACAATTACTTCTATCACAGGGGTGTCAAACGCAATTTCATCTTGGGCCGTATTAGCACTATGGTTGTCCTCAAAGGGACGGTTGTATCTATAAGACTATATAAATGTATCTAGTCTTTTATCATATGAAATGATTGCCTCTGCATTCAATTATTACTGGTTTTTAAATTGCCTTCCCTCTGTGCCAACTTTGCATCAAATCTGCATCAATTGCCTTTTCCGCTGCATCAACTTTTCTTTTCTTGGACATTTTAGGGCTATTTGATCATAGCTTATGGTCCCTCTACCTCTGTAAAGTGACATTGAATTGGTTGTTATATCCAAAGTGTGCCACTTTCTCTCCCCAGCCCCTTTCTGGGCCTTTTTCTGCTCCCCAGCTGCAGCTGCAGGAGAGGTGTGAAGGCCACACGAAATGGCCTGACTGGTCAGATTTGGCCCCCGGACCTTATGTTTGACACATGTGTTCTAGCAGCTGGGCAGAGCAAGCAGCACCAACATGTTTATCCATCCCACGTAAATAACCCCAGGCAGGGAGTAGCACAGAATGAGAGACCTGGGATTAACATCAGCCTGGGGAACAGTGAAATGACTATTATCATGCTCTGTCCATGTGCCTGGGGCAATGCTCTGCAAGCATCTGAAAAATAAGAAAGAATAAAAGAGGAGCTAGGACATTTTATAAATACACCTGTGTCTTTCAGATCTGAGTTTTATTTAAAGAATATGGTGAATTGCTTCAGTGAATTGGATAAATGTCATTGTGCCATTATTCTGGTTTAGTTCCTTTCTTCTAAGTTCCAGGGCACAAAACATTGAAAATGAGAATCCCATCTGAGTTATGATCACTTGGAGATGCTCCTGCCATGCTCTTCTTGGTTTTCATTGTCTTGCTTCTACCCCATGTGGCTGGCAAGGTGACAAAGAGAGTATGTCATCTGGACAGATCGTATGCAGAAGGCTACTACAAAGATGGGAATCTGATTCTTGGTGGAGTGTTATCTTTATCTGAGGAATATCTTCCCAGCAGAAATTATAAAATTCGTCCTGAGGAAGTTTCTCCTTACAGAGTTCAGGCAAGGTAGTATTACCTGGTTGGAATAATAAACCATCCGATGATAGAAAGAGGAGTCTGAAAGGGCCTCAGGCAGCCAACTTTCAGAATATTGACTCATGTACCATCATTGCTCTGAGCAGTCTAATTGGGATGCCTAGGTACTATCTGAAGCTAGAAAGATCTTCTCTGCCTTTGGCTTTCTATGTAAAGTAACAGTTAAGATTTATGTTCTTTCCCTGCCATGTTTCTCTGCATCTTCTCTGTACACTTAGCTAAGTAAAATGCTATATTTTTAACCTCTCAGTTTGCATCCAGTCATTCAGAAGCCCTTGTTAATGGTGCTAGCTCATCTTTCACCTCAGGTAGCAGAATGTCTGGGGGTCATTTCTGATTGAAGAACTTGCAATCTATGTATCTTACACTAAGTAGTTTACCATTGCATATGAAATGTTTTCTCCACACAGACCATTGTTAAAGCACTACCTGCAGGTCCTGGCATTCGTATTCGCTGTGGAAAAAATCAACATGGACCCTACTTTCTTACCTAACATCTCTCTGGGATTCCGCCTCTATGACAACTCTTACAGTAAACGCCAGACCTATGAGAACGTCATTAGCCTGCTGTCTGAGAGGGACAAGCTCACTCCGATTCCCCAATCTCTCTATGGGTATAAGTACACCTATGCTTATGGGCAGCCATCTTATAAAATTATGGCCATACAGGATACAGAGAAGGTCAAAATATTTCCCAACTACAATTGCCAAGGCCAAAAGAAGATGGTGGCTGTCATTGGGGCGCTGACTTCAGAATCATCTGTGCAGGTGGCCAATATGCTGAGTTTCTACAAGTTACCACAGGCAAGAGCTAATGACATTTCTGCTTACATTCTTCCATTTTAACCCTCAGTATTATGTAACCAGGAAAACTCCTAGTGGAGATGCTGCTGCTCATGGAGGCTCTACACAGTGAAGAAGAGCTGAACAGGGCTGCCCATTTGGCAGCCTAAGGCAGAGAAGAAAATAGTGACTCACACCTACTCAAGTCAGTATGTGTAATACTAAAAATTAGGTAAGATATACTGACAAATGGGGTGTTAAATCTCAGAAGTGCCACCCCATTTCTGGGTACAATTCACGTGGTTATCTACCAACATATAAAAGTCAAAGTTTGTAAGTTGTCTGTGTCAGACAGGTGAAGACCTCATATAATAGGCTGTCTCAGGTGAAGACCTCATATGATTGGCTGCCTGAGAAGATTCTATGGAATCCTAGGACTTACAGTTTCAGGAGAGGCCTTTAGAATTCTTAGCCTTCTCAAAACAAAACAAAACAAAAAATCTCAGCCAGAGAGCTCTTGGAAATAGTCCGGTTCTTATGGAGATGAGGCCTAGCAGCAAGAAGGAGGGCAGTGTGTTCCCTCAGGAACCCAACCTCTGTATGTTAATAACTCTGAATACAGATTGGATTGGGGAATATAGGGAAGAGTTAGAGGTATTGGACAAGACAGTTTAGGGAATTAGAGACACAGGATGTCAAATCCTTCTAACAAGTATTACGTATTAGACAATAAAATCCTAGGCAACGCCGGGGAAAATATGCTACTGGTCTAATAAAGCCCTATGTAGCTTATGACCAGAATATTTGAAACACTGCATTCTCTTTCATGGGTCTACTTGAGTTTTCCCAGTATATTGGAGGCACATTAGGTAGTAATGCAAGAGATGTCCTACTTGATGGTAACTCCTGGACTTTCGAACTCTTTGCCAAAGGAAATTAGACTCGCTCTATATTTTACATCCTGGCACCAGCAGGCAGAGATATTTTATGGAGATAAACTCTTGGCTGTTAAAGTAACTTATTTGCTACTATTTTGGTTTTGTGTGTGTGTGTGTGTGTGTGTGTAAATTGATCCAGTGAGTTGGTATATAAAGTATAATAAAAGTCTCCAGTCATAGTGGGAGACAAATTTCTGGGGTCAACAAAATGTGTATGGATTTACAAAATAAAATCAGAAAAAACACAAGCAAAATCTGGGACTTTCTGGTCTTTTTAATCAGTCTTGAGATGCTGTAAGTACTTAATTATAAGTATAACCTGGGCCATTTCTGCACTAGCTTGTTATAGCGCTATGATTCTACTTGCAACGTCCTACGGAATCCTGGGGTTTGCAGTTTCGGGAGGGGCCGGCTGGCCCCTCCCAAAACTGCAAGCCTCAGGATTCCGTAGGATGTTGCAAATGGAATCATAGCGCTATAACAGGCTAGTGCGGAAATGGCCCTGGTAACAGGATTCCAGCCAGTTTGTGAGGACAGAATTGATATGCTTGATCATAAAGAATGAAATTTGTTTCCCTGAGCAACTTAAACGAGCACTGGGACATAAACATAGTAAAATGTTGGGAAATTTCAAAAATATTTAATTAATATTGAGTACAGTTAAAGCTTAGATTACCAATGCTTGTTTTATTCTTTTTCAAAATGGACTAGCCACTATGGCGTTATGGAAATGTTTTGGTTATAGACCTCAAACAATTGCTGTTTACTGGCAAAAGCTCAAGTTATTGGAGCACACTCAGAAAATCCGTTAGTCTAGAGTTCCTATGGATTTATTTACTAGGTTTCTTTATTTCCTGCCTTTTATCTTGTGGTATTAAGTGCTATTAGCAACAAGCACATAAGGGACACAGACAAGAAGGGAAAGGAAAAGGAAGAAGAGAAGGGGAGATAAAAAAACTGTAAATTTCTTGATCATCATAGGAATAGGAATTTTAGAAGAATACTGTTATCTGTTAATCTGTCTGCTAGGACTGTAAACTAAAAACACTTTCCCTTTACGGGCCAGGGACTACAATTTTAGTTGTGTTTCCCCCGCATCTGTACATGCTTTCAATAGAGTATTCTGCAAAATTTACTGAACTGGTCCCCTTTGACAATCTCCTGAGTTCAAGGGAGACATCCATGTATCTTTTCCTGAGACAGAGTGAAGGGTCTGTATTAACTCAAGTAAGTTTGATAAATCAGTGCACAGCAGAAGCTAGATTTCCCATGTCCATTTTAAGCTCTAACAACTCCATCACACTGCCTCTCTTGTGTGATTCTTACTAGATTGACTATTGCTAAGGTATCTGAGAACACTTTCTGTATCCACAGATCAGTTATGGCTCTCCTGACCCAGCCTTAGACAATCAAATCGAATTCCCCACCTTATATCAGATGTACTCCGGTGAAGATCTTCAGCTTGAGAGTGCCATCCAATTGCTTCTCCACTTTGGCTGGACATGGATTGGACTTATCTTTGCTGTATATGAGAGAAGTGAGATTTTTCTCCATAATCTTCAAGATGAAATGCAGAAGAAGGGGATCTGTCATGAATATATAATTCTATTCCAAGGTGTTTATACATTTTTCATGGAACTGATGAAGAGGAAAGAAGAGTTATTGAGGTCCTCCAGTAAAATAGTGTTTGCCTATGGTGATACCAACTTCCTTTCTACTGTACATCGACAGTCTCAGGCCCTATTGGCAGGGAAAGTGTGGCTGAGTAATTCTAAATGGGAAAATGATCTGCGTTTAGATGCAAGATCATTCTCTGGTGCTTTGTCCCTTGGCCCTCGAAAGAAAGAGATACCAGGATTCCAATTTTTTATCCAGTCTGTGACTTCAAACAAATACCCTTATGATATTTTCATTAAGAGTTTCTGGGGCCAAAAATTTAATTGCAATTTGCCTCCTTCCCACTCACAGTCTCCGAGGTTTGGAGTTGGGTCATGCACTGGGAAGGAGATTTTGGATTATCCATATGAGATGACCCTGAGTCCCCATAGTTACAGTATCTGCAAAGCTGTCTTTGGAGTGGCCAAAGCACTGCATGATCTATCTGTGAAAAGGTCAGAGCAGAAAAAAAGGAGAAACAGTTGGATACTTGGAAAGATCCCTCACTGGCGGGTGAGTCCATTCCCTTTGACAACAACGTTGAGAAACAGAAAGGAAGCACTCCTGTTTCCTAGGTCAATGAGAGCCAATCTGTTCAAGTTTGAATGCACAGGGCATTTTATTTATTTATTTTGAAGCATTTTAACTGCACTCCTCTGTGAAGAAATGTTTCTAGAGTCATTTTCATAATATCAATAGCAATATTGGTATTTAGAGTGTCGTATTTATCACTCTATTCTGCATTGGTTAGGCCTCATATGGAATACTGTGTCCAGTTCTGGGCACCTCAATTCAAGAAGGCTATCGACAAGCTGGAACATGTCCAGAGGAGGGCGACCAAAATGGTGAAGGGTCTGGAAGCCATGCTCTATGAGGAGCGGCTTATGGAGCTGGGTATGTTTAGTCTTCAAAAGAGAAGGTTATGAGGGAACATGATAGCCATGTTTAAATATTTGAATATTTAAATATTTGATATCCCTTAAAAATTTGAAGGAATGTCATGTTGAGGAGGGAGCACACTTGTTTTCCACTGCTCCAGAGACTAGGACAAGGAGCAATGGATTCAAGCTGCAGGAAAGGAGATTCCACCTGAACCTTAGGAATAATTTCCTGATGGTCAGAGCTGTCTGGCAGTGGAATATGCTGCCTTGGAGTGTGGTGGAGTCTCCTTCTTTGGAGGTTTTTAAGAAGAACCAGGATGGCCATCTCTTCGGAGTGCTTTGATGTGTGTTCCTGCATGTCAGGAGGTTGGACTGGATGGCCCCTGTGGTGTCTTCCAACTCTATGATTCTATCCCCTTCCCCTCAGAAATAAAGTTTAAAAGTCACAGCACATAATGAAAATGGTATGAGAAAATGAGAAAAGAGAAAGAGAAGCAGAATCTTATTGAAGTCTAGGGATATAAATCTTTATTTCAGTTTATACATGTGACTAAAATATTTAAAAAGTTTTCTCCCCACTGGTTGAGATTACAAGGAGGATTTTTTTTTTGAGGAGGTGAGTGATCTTCCAAATTTTGGAATATTTTTGCACCAGAAAAGGTTCTTACAACACTGGGATTATTTGCACAACATACAGGTTTCTGCACAAAGTTTTTTTTTCTACTACCATTACTGCTCTTAGCCCACAGCATATTTTGGAAACAACTTCTGAACACTGCAGCATATACTTATTGTCCCTCTTATGGTCAGATTCATAGGTTCCTGAAGAAAATACTTTTCAACAACAGTGCTGTGGAGGATATCTTTTTTGATGGGACTAAGGATTTGACAGCGTATGATATTTTAAATTGGATCCAGCTCCGTAATTGCTCCCTGGTCAGTGTGAACATTGGGAAAGTCACTCTTCATTCTATAAAAAACCATGGTGTTTCCAATAATGAAGAAATGGCTTTATGGGAGGGCACATTCATCCAGGTGGGATACATTTTTTAACAATTTTCAATTAGATTTCTCCACTTTGGTTTATTTTAAAATCACTGCACATCACTGTTCACCCACAAAAGTCAGTCCCAAGGTGGAAACTGTGTTAAAATATTTAAAAGAATATTATATGCATCAGTAAATGGGATTAATAAAAATGCACAATTCATTAAATAGTAAAAAAAGAAAACAGAAAAAAAAAACAATATGGGACTTCAAGTAAACTTAAATTCTCCAGAAAATAAAACATTATATATATTATATCGGTTGCTTATATTAAATGATTTATACTTGAATTAGAAATTGATACATATTATTGTTACGAATTATGATTATTTTAGTCTCTTTGGTCCAGTTAAAATCTATTTCCAAAAGCAGTTTTGCACATTAAAAAAAGTGATTAATTATCATTGTGAGTTCTCAGAATTCATTAATTCATTGTGTGTTGTCTATAAACACATCTATGTTCGAGTTTTCCTCCTCTGCTGTCTTCCATGATCTCTGTTCCTTTCTCCATCTCCATCTCCATCTTTGTCTCTCCGTCTCTCTTTGTCTTATACTGGGAAGTTCTTGTGCTTATTAGTCTCTATATTGTTACTGTTTCTAATGTCTTGAATAGTTCCTTAATGTATCCTTTTGCATCCAGGGAAGTCTTTTCTACAACTTATTGTTATCTGTCAGAGGTAGAGTTTATTTCAAGAAGCAATCACTTCAGCAAGCTCAGCTAGCATTGACAGTGACCCACAATATTCTAGCAGCAAAATCCAAAATAGATTTCAATGGTATCTATTCTGTCTGGTACATTGTAAAGTTCAAAGTTAATGTAAGAAAGAGTTCTTAAAAAGTAGATAAGATTCAGCAATCTCCACTGGGCAAGCAAAGTCCACTGCTATTTCCTTAGCCAATTCTCAGAGAGATCAAGGGGGGAAAATCTGTGACTCCCAAAGCGTTCAATCTTTCCTAGCTTCTCCTTTTAAATTTAATATATATGTCAGTTCATTACCAAGAGTTCACCAGCAAGCTCAGTGACATCAGGTTTCAGCCAGATCAGATTTCAGAAAGTCTCTCTCTCCTCTGCTCAATCTTCCCCTTGCAAATTGTGGACGTCGCCATAACCCCATTACAGAACAGAGTATTACAGAGCAATACTTACAAAGTTTTGATCCATGAATGGCGGACTTTTTATGAAGAAGTAATCACAGCCTCCAAAGGTCAGCTTTGATTTTTCCTTTGTCAGTTTACGGTAAAGTCTATTTTTAAAAAGTCTTTGGCGGCATTTGTGCTCCTAGAAAAGTGGTGGTCAAAAGCGGTTGTGGACACTCTTTGATCTTAAGCTCTTTTCCACCCTCCTGATTCTAGGTTCTTGCGATATCTCTAATCAGGAAGGCTAGAGAGTAAATCAGGTCCCTGGCGAGCCGCTCTGCACCCTCTTTACTGGGTGTGTGTGTGTGTCAGCTGGTAATTGCTAACCAGCTAGCCCACATTTGGTGACAGTAGGTGACAGGTGATCATCACTCTGCTGCCAATCCTAATGCCATTAAGACCGGAAGTCTTATATAATATATATATATACAATAGTTGGATATATGTGATTTATGTGATTTTCTCTAAATAGTGCTTAGAAATTGAAAACTGAAACTAATTATTAGAAACTAGTCATTAATTTAGAAACTTAGAAATTAATTATAAATCTATTTTATTTTGTTTCTCTTATTTTATGCTTCACCATTATGTTGCACTTATTGCAATTTTGCCAAACTGTTTGTTTGATATATATTGTTATAAAAATATTTAAGCATTAATTAATTCATAGCATTATCAGTATAATTATAGATGAAGGAATAAACAAGTACATTTAAAGAGGAGGCAAGAAAGAAAGCTGTCTCCTCTTTCTTGAAACGGTAAGATCCTGGCTTTGTCAAGGTCACTGTGTATAAGACAAGATAAGGAGAATCTAAACAAAGCTGCATTGTATTAAAAACAAATAGTCTGGGGAAAGACATTGCTTTATAGGTCAATATCACCACCTAATTTTATCAAAGAAAATTGTCCGTAGTAACATTGCTATATAAGGAGAGAATAAAAGCCTGAGTTTTATACAAAATGTCAACTATGACTACAGTTAAAAGGATAGCTACTACTCAAGCTGAGGCAAAAATGATATCACAAATCTCAACAGGAAGAAGAGCTTCGGTAGACGTTCCACCAAATCCTACACCCAACCAGCCATCTGGTTCAGTAGATACCTCCTATTTGTTGGAAGAAATTAGGAGTTTCGAACAGGAAATGAAACAAGAAATAAGACAGGAACTAAGACAAGAAATGAAAGAAGTAAAGGCAGAGATAAAAATGGACATAACAAAAGAAATGGACTCTATAAATAAAAAAATGGAAAAGACTAATAAGAACACCTCATCAATGAAGACAGATATACAGAAATTACAAAATAAGACAAAACAGTTAGAAACAGAAACACAAATAATAAGAGGGACCCAAACCCATCAAGAAACAACAATCAATATGCAAGAATTAAGATATTGAGAGAAATGCTTGAAATTAAGAGGAATCCCTGATTTTACAGAGGAGGACCTGTATGGAAAAATCATACCTGGATTGGCATCCTACATAGAAATCCCAGAAGACAAGCTTGAAGCAGACATTGATACGTTTTTTAGAGTAAGTTCAAAACTTGCAAAGGAAAAAAAATTGGCCAAGAGACATTATAGTGTGCTTCACAAAGACACAGACTAAAGATAAAATTCTGGAGAAGAACTACGATTACAAATTAATGATGGACAAGAAGGAAATAAAAATTTTCAAGGACATACCATACCCAATATTGAAAAAAAGACAAGATTATAAATTCTTTACTCAATTTTTACAAAGAAAAAAAAAAGATAAATTTTAAATGACAGATAGTTGAGGGGATTTCTGTTTATCATAAACAAAGATAGTACTAAATAACTATGCTGGATAAAGCGAAAGACTTCTATGAAAAACTAAAAAGAGAGCGAGAACCACCTAAAGCTGACTCCACCAACACAAAAGAAAAATTAGAACAGATTGCTGAACCAACCCTAGAACCAAACCAAGAAGAAAGAGAGAACGACTCTGATCAAGAAGAAGAGACCTTAGACTTAGAAACAGACAATAGAGCAGAAGTGGAAACACTAAACTAATAGAATAAATAATCTAATAAAAGTCCACCACAGTGGTTATCACTTGCCAGTCTTGGAATATAAATGGAATAAATTCCAATTATAGAAGGAGACAATTATTTCATTAGCCGGAGGGAAAAAGCTAGATTTAATTTACCTACAAGAAACTAGAATTCACGACATAGATATCAAATATTTAAGAAATCCAAAATTGGGAATATTCTACAGTTCAATGTTCCATTAAAAAAGGGGAGGAGTGGTGATGTACATTAATTCAAAGTTTCCCTCAGAAGAAATCTTCTCAGATGTTCAAGGATGCTACCTGAGAGTAGAAGTTAACTTCCCTGATTTAAAGATTCTAGTCGTTCGTATTGATATTCCTACCGAAAACAAAGATAAATTTTTCAAAGCACTCAAACTAGAACTTGTGAAATACATTCAAGAGAGACATCAAGAAAATATTCTTTTTCTAGGAGACATGAACGGAGTTGTAAACCCAACCATTAATACACATTCTCATAAACACCTCAAAAAAAAAGAAAAGAAAAAAAAAAGAAAGACAAACTCCCAAAGAGTTTTTTTTAACTTGATGGAGAACTTTACATTATTGGATGTATGGAGTTATAAATATGGGAGCTCAAAGGGGTTTACTTTCTATTCAGATGCACACAAGACAATGTCCAGAATAGACATGTTTCTAATCTCTAAAGAACCGCACATGCTTGTTAGCTAAAACGTTGTAAACCACTTAGAAAGCACTTAGCTCATAAGCGGTATAGAAATACACATGCTATTGCTATTGCTATTGCTATTCCTATTAAGGAAATGGAAATTTTACCAAAATTCCTCTCTGATCATAAACCATACAATTACAGCTGCATACAAAGAAGAGTTGGGATTGGAAACTAAATGACTCATTACTTCTGAAAAATGAATATTTATTAAAGGCTAAAGAAATATTAAAATACTATTTCACAGAAAATAATACAAAGGACACATTGATGAAGACTATATGGGATGCCAGTAAGGCTGTAATCAAAGGTTATATTATAAAATGGGGATCTGAATGGAAAAAAACAACAAGAACAGAAATGTCTATAAATTCAGAATAAATTAAAACATAAAGAAGAGGCACTAAGAAATGGAATAGCAAATAAAACCCTGCAGAAAGCAATTATGCTTCTATAAGAACAACTTAAGCTTAAGAATGTTACACAATTAGAGTAAAAGCTTAAAAGAATTAAACAAAATCATTTTGGAAGAGAGAACAAACTGGGAAGATGGTTAGCTTACAAATTAAGAAAGGAAAATGAAAAAAGATATATAACTGGGGTAAAGAAAGGAGAGACAACATTCGCTGATCAAGCATCTATAAAAAAGATATTCAATAGATACTACTCCAAATTATATGATCTCCAAGGTAGCCCAGAAAATAGATTAGAATGCATAAAAGACTATTTGTTTAGACAAAACATACTAAAACTTTCAAAAGATCAGAGAAACATCTTGCACTCACCCTTCACAGTAATTGAAATCTCATCTGCAATACAAAAACTTAAGACTATGAAAGTGCCAGGACCAGACAGCTTTTCAGTTGCATACTACAAACTTCTTGAAGAAGAACTGTTACAATCTTTGCAAACTACTTTCAATGAAATATTAATAAATGGCAAACCTCAAACATGGAACAATACTAACATAACTATAATCCCTAAAGAAGAGAAAGATCCAAAAGATCCAGGAAGCTACAGACCCATTTCATTGCTAAACATTGATTATAAAATATTTGCTTTGATCATTGCAGAAAAATTTTAAAAAAGTCTTGTAGCTCCTAATTCATGATGGCCAAAATTTATTCCTGCCAAAAAGATTACTAAGAAGCAATATTAGATCTGTAGTAAATATGGTGAAATATTTTGAAAAACACAGCAAAAAGAAATTGGTGATGATTTTTATTGACTTTGAAGAAGTGTTTGACAATGTAAACTGGGACATTATGCTTGAAATACTGCAAAAGATGAACTGTGGGCAAAAAATCATTGGTTGAGTTCAAGAAATATATAAAGACCAAAATGTGTGTCTGATCATAAATGTATAGAAAACAAATCCTTTTAGAATAAAGAAAGGGACAAGGATTTGTCTACTACATTTGTCCACTACTATTTATGCTTGTTTTAGAGATGTAAGCCATAGAAATTAGAGAAAATACACAGACAAATGGAGTGAAAATAAAAGAAGAAGAATACAAACTTAAAGCTTATGCAGATGATTTGGTAGTTTTCCTGGAAAACCACAAACAAAGTATTAAGAAACTAATAGAAAAAATTAAAACATTTGGTGAGGTTGCTGGCCTAAAAACAAACAAAGAAAAAATAAATGTACTAATGAAATATCTCAGAGAAAAAGAAGAAAATGAACTATTAGAATTATCTGATTTCAAATCCGATAAGAAAAACAAGTATTTGGGAATTTGGATAACAAGAAATAATACAGAACTTTACAAAAATAGCCATATGCAAGTCTGGAAAGAGATTAAGAAAGAAATGAAAAAATGGAGCAAACTGAAATTGTCACTGCTAAGCCGAGTGGCAGCCATTAAAATTAATGCCCTTCCAAAGATGAATTTCCTCTTCCAGAATTATCACATTCCTCCCAATTATCACAAATGATAAATTCTTTAAATTATGTCAAAAGGAGCTCTTCAGATTTATATGAGAAGGAAAAAAGTCAAGGATGAAATGGATATTGTTAATGGAGAAAAAAGAAAAAGAAGGTTGCGGCCTTCCAGATCTGAAATTATATTACTATGCAAATAGGTTATTGTGGATTGCAGATTGGATAACCTTAAAAATGAATGAATGTTAAAGCTAGAAGGCCCCGACACCTGATTTAGTTGGCTTGCATACCTCTGGTATGGAAAAGAAAAAGTTGAGAAGGAATTCTTAAATCATTATATAAGAAAATCCTTATTAAATATCTGGAGAAAATTCAAGAACAAAATTTATAAGAAAATTCTGCAATGGGTTTCTTTGCATGAAGCTCTTTTTGGGAGGTGGAAAGTCACCCAAGAAAGATGGATTCACTATAAAGATATAATAATAGAGGAAGAAAATTACAGATTAAAAACAAGAAATGAACTTGAAGAGGAAGGTCTTCCCAGTCAATGATTTCTATACATGCAAATTAAAGAAAGACTTAAAATGGACTTCAAAATAGAAGGATTTCTACCCAAATCAGAGAATTAATTTGAAATAGATGTCTTCCAGAAACAAACTCATCTGACATCACAAATCTATAAATTTTTATTAAATAGAGAACTAGAAACAGAAACAATAAATGAGGTGATGGTAAAATGGGCACAGAATATTGGTAAGATGATACAGTTGGAAGACTCAGAAAAAAGCTGGAGAAGGACACAAAAATTTACTCTATCTCAAAACTTAAAAGAAAACCATTTAAAAATCTTTTATAGGTGGTATTTAAGCCCCTCTAAATTGAATAAGATGTATAAAATGGAGCAAAAGGACTGTTGGAAATGTAAGAAAGAAGAAGGATCATTCTTTCATATGTGGTGGACACACCCGAAAGCAAAAAGATTCTGGAAGAATATTAATAAAATCATATCAGATATGTTGGAAGTCAATATCCCACTGTCCCTTGAACTCTTTTTATTAAATATCTTTCCTGACATAGATCAACTTTATAAGAAAAAACGATGGAAAATAGATGACCACCACAGGTTGTTATGCTAAACTAGAGTAAAGTGTATATAAAGGTTATGAAGTAATAGAGGTACCCCTTGCATTTCATGTAGGAATAAACCCAAAAAAGGAAGGCAGGAAGTACACTAGAGAAACTATTTCACAATTTCACAATATTCACAATTTGTAAATTTGTAAATAACTCCATATGATTACAATCTGATGCTTTCTTTCTTTTATTGTATAAAACAAAGCAAAACACATTGGAAAGTATGCAACTGTGGAAGGCAAAAATTATTCCTCTGAAAGGAATTCCAGATTTGGGAGTTGAGGAAGAGGAAGGGGCCTTTGGAAAAGCGTGCTTTGGAAAAGTGTGCTTTCATAATCACTTCTCTTACCAAAACTTCTAAAAAAAATAATAATGCACATGGGTATGTTTGATGGCACCAATTTTAAATACATAAATAAATAAATAAATAAATAGGATTATTTTAGATTTTCTTTAATATTTTCTCATTAAATCCACACAGCCACCTCATTCTGTGTGCAGCCATGAATGTTCACCTGGATTTCAGAAGACACCTTTGAAGGACAAACCCAAATGTTGCTTCCAGTGCACTGAATGCCCTAAAGAAACAATATCCAGCCAGACAGGTAGGCATTGCTGGAGAGTTACAATTCCCACAGTTTACACGCTAGAGAGGACATTAAGCTGTCCCATCTGGTTTTGGTACATAACTGTGAATACTTGAACCAAAGGAAATGTAGACAGGCAAAAAATAAGATGTCATTTGATTTGTTTCTTTTAGATATGGATTCCTGTATGAAGTGCAAAAAGGACTACGTTCCAAATAAAACAAGAAATAAGTGCATCCCCAAAAGCATCACCTTCCTGTCCTATGTGGAACCTTTGGGAATTGTTTCAGCTTCTATTGCTCTGTGTTTCTCCCTCCTTTGTGCCCTGGTGCTAAGCACCTTTATTAAGCACAGGAATTCACACATAGTCAAAGCCAACAACCAACATCTCAGCTATATCCTCCTCTCCGCCCTCATACTCTGTTTCCTCTCTTCCTTGCTCTTCATTGGCCAACCAAGAAAGCTGACATGTCTTCTTCAGCAGATAGCCTTTGGGATCATTTTCTCTGCCTCTCTTGGTACAGTCTTGGCCAAAACCATCACTGTGATTCTGGCCTTCAAGGCTACAAAGCCAGGGAGTGGTGCACAAAAATGGCTGAGACCCAGAGCTGCAAACTCCCTTGTGATCATCTGTACCCTCATCCCATCTCTGATCTGCATGATCTGGCTGGGAATCTCTCCTCCATTTCCAGAGGCTGATTTCTACTCAGAGCCTGGACACATCATCCTGGAGTGCAACAAAGGCTCACCCACTGCATTCTACTCCATTCTGGGATACATGGGTGTGTTGGCTTTAGGAAGCTTCATTGTTGCTTTCCTTGGCAGAAAGCTGCCTGACAGCTTCAATGAAGCCAAATTAATCACTTTCAGCATGCTGGTTTTCTGCAGTGTTTGGGTGTCCTTCCTCCCAACCTATCTCAGCACCAAGGGGAAATACATGGTGGCTGTGGAGATCTTCTCTATTTTGGCCTCTAGTGCTGGGTTACTTGGATGCATCTTTCTGCCTAAGTGCTATATAATTCTACTCCATCTAGATAAGAACCAAAAAGTGCAAATAACTAGGAAATATTTCCATAGATAACAAAAGAAAGTGGATCTGAAACACTCTAATTCTGCAGTGATGTTCAAAGCAGAAAACGGGTTAATCATTACAGCAATTTAGTTACTTTAAACTCTGGACAGTGGTCATGGTTTTTAGTCTGTGCTGAGATTTATTTCTCATCCTGCACTATGCAGTGTGATAGCCCTATTGTACCTGTGACCGCTCTTGCACATTTAACTGTTTGGGATCATAGACTTTCTGCTACATTGCTTCCCATCTTTGAGATAGATTTTCTTGCTTATAGCTTTTGACAATTAGGTCCTGTTTTCTAGGTAAAAGGACTACGCTGGCAATGGAGAAATGTGCCTTTTGCACACATAACTCCTAGTGGCAACAGAGACAGATATAGGTCCTTTGTTTTGTCTGTACTGTTACTTTCTCAACAATAGATTCATAGTCTAGATATTGACTTTACTTATTTATTTCTCCCTTCTGTTTCTTTAGCCATGTGGTCAGTGGTATCAGACCCCATCTTTTCTTTCCTCTTCACTGACAATGGTCTTTACTAGATTGCTCCAAACACTGGCTTCTATATAAACCAAAAACATGGCAGTGTATACAGTCACACGGTCTGCTATTAGTATCTTAATATTCTCAGTCTATCAACTTTTTCAATAATAAGCGTGGATTCTGTGTAAGAAGAAAGGCAGGATATAAATAAAATAAATAAATAATAAACTAAGCACATACAACCAGATCTGGGAACAAGCTCAGTTAGCTAACATGACTGGGATTGAGAAGGGATGCAGCAGAGGGAGAAACAAAACTAATACGGGTTCTAAAGGACGAGCCAGTTGAAGACTTTTTGAAAGATTGGAAACCACTGATGGACTTTCTGAGCAATAACAAATCTAACCATGTAATAATTTGTGGCTATGGTTATTAGTAATTCTAGTACAATTATTTAATTGGATCTGTTAGGGTAGAATAATATATATTATGTTTTTTCTGTTCATTACAGCCAGGATGGGGGGGGGGTCAGAGCTCTACTGTGTATAAGCTGCATGTCTTTTTTAAACCTCTTCTTTAACTTCCTTTATTTTTGATTGCCTCTTACTTTGATTGCAAATTAGATTGTTTGTCCTAAAAATTACTAAAAAATAATCAAGTGAAGATAGTGAATTTCGCAACCAAAGTGGAAACTTTAAGAAGAGGGAGCAATGGACTGGAACTTAATTCTTTGTGGTTTTACCTCCCACAAAGGTAAAACACTTTCACAGAACTACAATTGACAAGTTTTACCTGTACAGCACCTGGACATTTTTTCAAAGGCGACTGTACAGAAACTTCTTCGGTAATTCCATGTTCTTTGCCTAAGAAAGGAGCAGTTAGCTTTCCATGAGGCTGGGACGGAGTTCAAGTTTACTTTTCTTTTGCTAAGGGAATTGAAATTTTATAATCATGGCCCCTCCACATTCATGAGGGTCTGAAGAGCAGAACCCTTGTGAAAGTGGAAAAAGCTCAAATAACTCTCCCACGCTCTCCCTTCCATTCCCTTCTGCCCCCCAATTCTCTTGCATTTTTCTCTACCCACTTTCTCCACACTGGGGCAAAATGTATGGGAGGGGGGAGCTCTAGAGGGGAGAATGCACACACATGCCTCCCCCTCCTTCCCTTGCTTTTTTCCTAGGCTTGCCTGCCTCCTTACTCTGTGACTGGCCAAACACAAGGGAATGGAAGGAGGAGAATGGGGGCAAGGCATATACACTTGAGAATAATCAAATTTGCAAAGGTCAGACCCATGAATGTGGAGGGAGGACTGTACCTGTCTTTTATTGCCCTTTGTTCTTGATCCTCAGATGGAGAAGAAGGAATGGCCAGTCCTTGCACTGAAATCCTTCAATTCCATCTCACAGAGTAACATGTGAGACAAGAGTGTAGACTTGTGACTTTAATATCTTCACCATTTTTCTCCTGTATGATTTTTAACATCTTTTCCTGATGAAGAAGTCAGTGAAAAGTCAAAAGCCTGCATGATGTATTTTCTGCATTTTGTTTGGGCAATAAAGTCATTGCTATTTTGTGGAATTTGGATTTTCTTGTATTCTTAAAACCTCAAATATCCATTACCTTTCAGCAGACTTTGGCGAAACTTCAGGAAAGAGAAATGCCGCTTGTGATTTTTTTTAATTGTTCTTTTTGAACAACACTATAAAATACAAAATTACAGAAAGGAAAAGTAATTTTTGGCACAAAATATCACACACAGAGATATAGAATTAAATGAATATCCAAGAAGTTAGTCCAGAAATTATTTGCTGAAAGAGAGAAGGAGATTGTGTTTTATCTTAATAAATACTTCTTCAGATCTAAATCAGATTATGGGGATGAATATGTCTGTCTATTGGTGTTCACAAATGAAATAAAAGAATAGTTTGTTGTATAAAATTCAGAATTCACTGTGTTGTTACTCAATTCCTGCATTTTACCGGTAAGTTTTTCCACCAGAACCAAAAGAGCATAACCCCTGAAATCTCCCGTTCTTCCTATGAGTCTGGTTTTCTAGATAATTTCACTGTTGCCTAAGACGACTTTCTTGTTCTCAGATTAGGAGGTCTGTCTCAGAGATGTGAGGTAGCCAGGTGAAATAATGGTTCTATAAAAGCAGAAATGTCAGCATGTATGAAATAAGGAAAACATCCCTACATTTCAGCAGGTGTAAAATAAGGGAAACAGCCCTTATTTCCCCTGGGAATCCTAGAGACAAGTTACATATTTCTTTTTTTAAAAAAACCATTTTCCTGTGCTCCTACCCAGAAAATCTTCAAACTGACTCGCCATTCATCCAGAATGTGTATAATATCACTCTATCCACTTATTTCAACATAATTTAAAGTGGTAAATGAAACAGAGATTTTTTTAAAGCACTTGAAGAACCAAGGAAGTTTGGTGGGACAGACTGTGATTAAACATAAAATGATAAAGCATAGAGGTCCTATGTGGGAAGCTTTAAGCCTTTACCTCCCTCGGCCATTTCAAGAGGTCTGAGAAACTCAGAGATCTCTCCCATTGTACTTGAATATATTTTTCCCCCAACAATTACTGGAGCCATTTCTGCACACCAGCCCCATCGCAGCATGAGAACTCATTGAAACCAGTCTGCGATCCATGCCATCGCATGATATCAACACAGTCCCTCTTTGTCATGTCTCCAGCCATTGCAATCACTCAGTATACCATTACTGGAAAAAATCCAGTAATGACCTCCCTTTGTGCAATGATTGCATCACCAGTGGCTGTGCTGGAAGGGCAGGAGCACAGGAAGAGGTTGGCTGCATTGCAGAAGGAAAGAGCATGTCCTGAATGCTACCCATCTGCCGGCAGCTGACTGGGTGCAGAGGGGAGTGTTTGGGTCCTGCTTCCATCTCATCAGTGGCACTGTGGGGATGATACCAGGACATCACGGGATCATGATATTGTGTGGAAATGGCCTGTGACTTGCCCAGAAACATCTCACTTGTCTCTCTTAGAAACAGCTTGCTCAGCTAGATAGGCCTTGGGTCTCATCCAGTATACTACTCCTTATATTCATATTGAACCTTGCACAATTTGTGAATCCATTGCTAAGGACAGATGAAAAAAGAACTTTTTAAAAAATTGAAAGAAATGAAAGGGAAACAAGAGGACATATCTCAGAGACAGGAGCCTACAAAAGCTTGGTGCCTTAGAGAGATAGGTATTCAGGGATGGTCCAGCCACAATTACTTCTAGTAGCTGAGCAGATCAAGCAGCACTAACATGTTTTTCCATTCCACATCAGTAACCCCAGGCAGGGAGTAGCATAGAATGAGAGGGCTGAGATTAGCATCAGCCTGGGGAACAGTGAAATGACTATTATCATGCTTTGTCCATGTGTTTGGGGCAATGTTCCAAAACCACCTGAAAAACAAGCAAGAAAAAAAAGAGGAGCTAGGACATCTTATAAGCACATTTGTATGTTTCAGATCTGAGCTTTATTTAAAGAATATAGCGAACTTCTTTAGTGAATTGGATTAAGTCTCATTGTGCCATTACTCTGCTTCACTTCCTTTCTTCTAAGTTCCAGGGCAACAAAACATTGAAAATGAGAATTCCATCTGAGTTATGATCATTTGGAGATGCTCCTGTCATGCTCTTCCTGCTTTTCATTGTGTTGCTTCAACCCTGTGTGGCTGGCAAGGTGATAAGGGCACTGTGTGATCTGGACAGATCCTATGCAGAGGGCTACTACAAAGATGGGGATCTGGTTCTTGGTGGAGTGTTATCTCTATCTCAGAAAAATCTTCCAAGCAGAAATTATAAAGTTCGTCCTGAGGAGGTTTCCCCTTATGGAGTTCAGGCAAGGTAGTATTCGTTTTCTTATTAGCTCATTGGGATAATAAACCTTCTGACAGTAGAAAGGGAAGTCTGAAACAGGGCCTCAAGCAGCCAACTTTTGGCACATTGATTCATGTACCATCATTGCTCTGAGCAATCTAATTGGGGTGCCTAGGCACCATCTGAAGCCTAGAAAGATCTTCTCTATCTTTGGCTTTCTTTATAAAGTAATAGTTAAGATTTCTTTTCCTTCACTGCCATGTTTCTCTGCATCTTCTCTGTATGTTTAGCTAAGTAAAATTCTGTATTGTTAAACCTCTAAGTTTGGATTCAGTCATTCAGAAGACCTTGTTAATGGTACTAGCTCATCTTTCACCTCAGGTAGCAGAATGTCTGGGGCAAGTTCTCATTGAAGCACTTGCAATCTATGTGTGTTGTACTAGGAAGTTTACCATTGCAATATGAAATGTCTTCCTGTTTTTCACACATACTAATGTCAAGGTACTACCAGAATGTCCTGGCCTTTGTATTTGCTGTGGAGAAAATTAAGAAGGACCCTACTTTCTTACCCAACATCTCTCTGGGATTCCGCCTCTATGACAACTCTTTCAAAGGAGGCCAAACTTATGAGAACGTCATTAGCCTGCTGTCTGAGAGGGACAAGCTCACTCCGATTCCCTCATCTCTCTATGGGTATGAGTACTCCTATCCTTATGGGCAGCCATCTTATAACATGATGGCCATCAAGGGTACAAAAAAGGTCAAAATATTTCCCAACTACAATTGCCAAGGCCAAAAGAAGATGGTGGCTGTCATTGGGGGGCTGAAATCAGAGTCATCTGTACAGGTGGCCAACATGCTGGGGATCTACAAATTACCACAGGTAAGGGCTAATGACATTTCTGCTTACATTCTTCCATCTTCACTTTTAGCACGATGTAACCAGGAAAACTCCTAGTGAAGATATTGTTGCTAATGGAGGTTCTGCACATCTTTGTGGAGAAGAGCTGAACAGGGCTGCCCATTTGGCTGTGTAAGGCAGAGAAGAAAATAGCGACTCACATCCACTCAAGTCAGTATGTGTAATATTAAAAATTAGGTAAGATATACCGACAAATGAGGTACTAAATCTCAGAAGTGCCACTCCATTTCTGGGTATAATTCACCTGGTTTTGGTCTATAAATCCCCCTGTTGCTTATGACCAGGGTATTTGAAATACTGCATTCTCTCACATGGACCTACTCAAGTTTTCCCAGTACATTGGAGGCACATTAGATAGTAATGCAAGATAAGGCTTTCTTGAGAGTAACTCCTGGGCTTTGGAACTCCTTACCAAGGGAAATTAGACTCACTCAGGCCCTTTCCACAACTCACCATTTTTCAGCCTCCAGTGAGAGGCTCTTGCGTCCCGGTTCTTTCAGCTCTGCAGCTGCTGGCTGCTTGCGCAAGAGCCCCGACTCTTCCTTCCGCAGTGCAGCCTGGGAGTTTCCCAGGCTGTGCTGGGGCAGGAAGTGTGAGCGCCACAGCTCTGGAGTTCCACATGCATGGCAAGTGCGCTTGGGGCCCTGGAGCAATGTGCAATCGTGCACCATTTTCAGCTTAAAGCCGAAAATGAAAAAAATGCACGAGCAGCGCCTGCCAGACCCTGGAGCATTGTGCGATTGTGAGTGCATCGTGTGGACCGCTCCTCACATTTGCACAATGCTCGAGGGGTCCTTTTGTATGGCAAATGCCATGCGAAAAGGTTTTTTACATCCTGGCTCCAGCAAGCAGAGATGTTTTATGGAGTTATACTCTTGGCTGTTAAAGTACTTTGCTTGGCAAAGTAGATTTTAATTATTTCAATTTTTTGTCTATGTGCTATCAAGTCCACCTCGACTTATGGGGTGCCTAAGAATGAGAAATCTCTAATAGCCTTTCTCCTCTACACTGTTATAGTGCTATTATTCCACTTTCAACATCCTATGGAATCCTGGAGTTTGCAGTTTAGGGAGGGGTATTCAGAATTCTCATCCAGAGAGCTGTTTGGCCTCAGTAAACTACAAACCCCAGAATTCTACAGGGTGTTAAAAGTGGAATACTAGCACTATAACTGGGCAGTGTGGAAAGGCCCCAAGAGAACCTGTTATTAACAGCCCTGGTCAGGACTAAAAAGTTTTGGATGGAAATACAGAATATGATTGAAAGAATTTTGAAATGTTAACTGGTTAAGAAACTGGAATTATTTTTATTAGGAATTTGGAGTGATGACATCAAAATTGACAAACAACAATAGAAATTACTTCAATAGATGTTACTAGCAGGCTCATCATTCAGCCAGGCTCTGATTGTTAGCAGAATGGACCTACTGTTCCCCATGCAGCTGATATCCAGTACAGTAGGTTGAGGTGGGGAAGTTTCAATCTTACCAACAGTGTGAAAATTGTGACTAAGTAGTGATCATAAATATGCAACAATTACTTAACTATAACTGTTTTCTATTTAGAATCACTGCTTAGTCATGATTTTGACACTGTTGGCACAATTGAAATTTCCCCTCCATCTACTGTATCAGGCATCAACTGGAAGCGGAGAAGGAGGACAGTTCTGCTAATGGTCAGAGTACAGTTGAATGATTAGTCTGTCAAGTTTGGAGGGGCAGGCCAGGAGAAATTACTTAGGGCACATCCAGACTGACTGAAAAGTCCCAGGTTTTGTTTCTGTTCTCTCCGATTTAATACTGGCTTAAAATAAAGTGACCTGGAGAGCTGGTATATAAAAAGTCTCTAATCATAGCAGCCTGCCTCTCCAAAGTTGATAGACTCATCATTCAACTGTACTCTGACCATTAGCAGAACTGTCCTCCTTCTCTGCTTCCAGTTGATGCCTGGAAGAAAATTTTCTGGGATGAACAAAATGGTATGAATTTGCAAAACAAAATCAGAAAGAATACAAACAAAAACTGGAGCTTTCTGTCTTTGTAATCGGTCTTGAGGCACCATAAGTTTACTTAGTTAAATATAAGCTTATAACAGGATTCCAGTCATGTCTTTTCCAGGTAGTCATGTTGGTTTCTATATACATATGTTGTGCTCTAACTTGCATTTAGTTTTCATTATAATTTGATATTTTATCTGCATTGCTAATACTAATTTCCATTTATATTAGAAAGGTGAGATAGGTATATGTTTCCTTGAGCAACTTAAATGAATAATGGAACATAAATTGAGTAAAATATTGGTAAATTTAAAAATAATTTAATCAACATTGAGTACAGTTAAATCTTAGGTTAACAATGCTTGTTTTAGTCTGTTAAAAAAGGACTAGCCACTATGGCTTTACGGAATTTTTTTGGTTATAGACCTCAAACAATTGTTATTAACTGGCAAAAGCTCAAGTCGTTGGAGCAAACTCAGAAAATCCACTAGTATAGAGTTCCTATGGATTTATTTATTAGTTTGCTTTATATCTTGCCTTTCATCTTGTGGTATTAAGTGCCATTAGCAGCGAGCACATGAGGCACACAGCTGAGAAAGGAAAAGAAGAGGAAAAAAAGGGGAAATAAAAGACTGCAAATTACCTGCTTATCATGGAAGAAGTTTAGAAGAATGCTGTTATCTGTTAATCTGTCTGTTAGAGCTGTAAACTATCCTTCTTTGTTCCTCAGTATAAATGGGAGATGCTTTCTCATTATGGGGAGGGACGGGGAGGGCTACAATCTTAGGCTCTTTCTGCACATGGGAAAGGAACCACGCAAAAACGGGACTCACCGGATTTCTTCAGTGTCCGGGCGAGTCCATCGGACGAGGAGCAGTGTGAGCTCATCGCTCCTCACTGCTCCGGTGTCCAAAATGGCAGCTTCCAGTTGGTGGAGGCTCTCCACCAACTGGAGAAGTTTCCCAGCAGACCTGCAGACATGCACTAGTGCGCACTTGCAGATCTACACCAGACTGCAGCGACAGAGTGACACGGGGTTGTGCACTCCATGCTTTTTAAAAACCTCTTAAAAGAGGTTTTTAGAAAGCACGCTGCGCGACCAGTTCCGATCACCCTGGAGCGGACTGAGATGCGGAACTACAAAAAGGAATCCGCCCCAGTCCACTCCACGGTGCAGAAGACCTCCGTCGGAGGTTGCTCTGCACCGTTTTAATAGGCCGGTGCGGAAAGGGCCTTTGTCATGCCCCCTCACTTGTAAATGCTTTCAATAAAGATAAAGTGATCTGCAAAACTTACTGAATTGGTCCTCTTTGACAATCTCTTGAGTTCAAGGGAGACATCCATGTATTTTTTTCAGTCTACTTTATTATCACAAAAACCCTGTGAGGAAGGTAAGGCTGAGACCGAGTGAAGGGTCTTCATTTACGCAAGTGAGTTTCATAAATCAGTGCACAGCAGAAGCTATATTTCCCATGCCCATTTTAAGCTCTAACAACTCCATCACCCTGGCTCTCTTGTTAAATTCTTACTGGACTGACTAATGCTAAGGCATCTGAGAACACTTTCTGTATCCACAGATCAGTTATGGCTCTCCTGACCCCGTCCTAGGCAATCGAATCAAATTCCCCACCTTATATCAGATGTACTCCAGCGAAGATTTTCAGCTTGAAGGTATCAACCAGTTGCTTCTCCATTTTGGCTGGACATGGATTGGACTTATTGTTGCTGCATATGGGAAAAGTGAGAATGTTCTCCATAATCTTCAAGATGAAATGCAGAAGAAGGGGATCTGTCATGAATATGTAATTCTGTTCCAAAGCTTTGCCACATTTGTCATGGAACTGATGAAGAGGAAAGAAGAGTTGTCGAGGTCCTCCAGTAAGATAGTGTTTGCCTATGGTGATACCAACTTCCTTTCTACTGTACATCGACAGTCTCAGGCCCTATTGTCAGGGAAAGTGTGGCTGAGTAATTCTAAATGGGAAAATGATCTGCGTTTAGATGCAAGATTATTCTCTGGTGCTTTGTCCCTTGGTTCTCATGAGAAAGAGATACCAGGATTCCAATTTTTTATCCAGTCTGTGACTCCAAACAAATACCTTGATGATATTTTCATTAAGAGTTTCTGGGGCCAAAAATTTAATTGCAATTTGCCTCCTCCTCACTCACAGCATGTGAGGTTTGGTGTCAGGTCATGCACTGGGAAGGAGATTTTGGATGGTCCATATGAGATGAACCTGAGTCCCTATAGCTATAATATCTGCAAAGCTGTCTTTGGAGTGGCCAAAGCACTGCATGATCTATCTGTGAAAAGGTCAGAGCATAAAAAAAGGAGAAACAGTTGGAGACTTGGAAAGATCCCTCTCTGGCAGGTGAGTCCATTCCCTTTGACAACAACACTGTGAAAAAAAAGGAAGCACTTCTGTTTCTGAGATCATTGAGAGCCAACATATGCAGATTGTATGTGGAGGACATTTTATTTATTTATTTTGAAGCATTTTAACTGCACTCCTATGAGAAGAAATGTTTCCAATGTCACTTCAGGAATATCAATAGCAATATCTCCTTCCCCTCAGTGACACAGTATAAAAGTCATGGCAAATAATGAAAATGGTATGAGAAAAGAAGAAGACAAGTGGAGCCTGATGCCACTTCTTAAATGTTTAATCTTACTGTAGTCTAGGAATAGAAATCTTTCTTATTTCATTTTATACATGTGACTAAAACATTTAAAAAGTTTTCTCCCCATGAAGGCCTTTTGTATGTGTGTGGGGGGGGTGTGTGTGATTAATTTTCCAAATTTTGGGACATTTTTGCACCAAAAAATGTTCTTGCAACACTGGGATTATTTGCGCAACATATATGTTTTTGAACAAGATTTTTTTTTTACTGCTCTTAGCCTACAAAGTTCTTTGGAAACAACTTTTTAACACTGCAATATTCTCTCTTATGTTCAGATGCACAGGTTCCTTAAGAAAATATTTTTCAACAACAGTGCTGTGCAGGACGCCTTTTTTGATAGGTCTAGGGACTTCACAGCATATGATATTTTAAATTGGATCCAGCTCCCTGATGGTTCCCTGGCCAGTGTGAACGTTGGGAAAGTCACACTTTATTCTACAAAAAACCACAGTGTTGCCGTTAATGAAGAAATGACTTTATGGAATGGCAAATTCATCCAGGTAAGATACATTTTTTAAACAATTCTCAATTAGATTTCCCCCCTTTGGTTGATTTTAAAATCACTGTATATTGCTGTTCACCCACAAAAGTTGGTCCCAAGGTGGAAAACATTGACAAAATATTTAAACATTATATGCATCAATCAATGGGATGAAAACCCCCCCCACAATTCACTAAATAGTAAAAAAACAAAACAGAAAAAATGTGGGGCTTCAAGTAAATTTAAATTCATTGGGAAGTGTGAAACTGTGGAAGCCAAAAACCATTCTTCAGAAAGGAATTCCACATTCAGGAGCGGGCAGAGAAAAGGATCTCTCTTTCTTGTGCTTTCATAATGCACTTCTCTTACCAAAACCTCTCAAAAAAGAATACACATGGGTATGTTTGATGGCACCAATTTTAATTTAATAAATAGATAAATAAATAAATAGGATTATTTTAGATTTTCTTTAATGTTTTCTCATTAAATTCACATAGCCACCTCATTCTGTGTGCAGCCATGAATGTTCACCTGGATTTCAGAAGACTCCTTTGAAGGACAAACCCAAATGTTGCTTCCAGTGCACTGAATGCCCTAAAGGAACAATATCCAAGCAAACAAGTAAGCATTGCTGGAGAGTTACAATCCCCACCAGCTTATATGTTGGAGAGGATATTAAACTGTTTTATGCACAGATGTGATACTTAACTGTGAATATCTGAGCTAAGCGAAATGTGCAAAGGCAAAATGTAAGTTGTCATCTCATTTTTATTTTAGATATGGATTCCTGTATGAAGTGCAAAGAGGACTACTATCCAAATAAAGAAAGAAATAAGTGCATCCCCAAAAGCATCACCTTTCTGTCCTATGGGGAACCTTTGGGGATTGCTTCAACAGTCATACCTTTGTGTTTCTCCTTCCTTTCTGCCCTAGTGCTAGGCACCTTTATTAGGCACAGGGATTCACCCATAGTCAAAGCCAACAACCGACATCTCAGTTATTTCCTCCTCTCCTCCCTCATGCTCTGTTTTCTCTCTTCTTTGCTCTTCATTGGCCAACCAAGAAAGCTGACATGTCTTCTTCGGCACACTGCCTTTGGGATCATTTTCTCTGCCTCTCTTGGTACAGTCTTGGCCAAAACCATCACTGTGATTCTGGCCTTCAAGGCTACAAAGCCAGGGAGTGGTGCACGGAAATGGCTGAGACCCAGAGCTGCAAACTCCCTTGTGATGATCTGTACTCTCCTCCCATCTCTGATCTGTATAGTCTGGTTGGGAACCTCTCCTCCATTTCCAGAGGCTGATTTCTACTCAGAGCCTGGACACATCATCCTGGAGTGCAATGAAGGCTCACCCATTGCATTCTATTCCATTCTGGGCTACATGGGTGTGTTGGCTTTAGTAAGCTTCACTATTGCTTTCCTTGCCAGGAAGCTACCTGACAGCTTCAATGAAGCCAAGTTTATCTCTTTCAGCATGCTGGTTTTCTGCAGTGCCTGGGTTTCTTTCCTCTCAACCTACTTCAGCACCAAGGGGAAATACATGGTGGCTGTGGAGATCTTCTCTATCCTGGTCTCTAGTGCTGGATTACTTGGCTGCATCTTTCTGCCTAAGTGTTACATAATTCTACTCCATCTAGATAAAAATCAAAAAGTGCAAATAACTGGCAAATATTTCTACAGATAAAATGAAGTGGATCTGAAATTTTGATTTTGCAGTGAGGTTCAAAGCAAAAAGCAGTTTAGGTTACCTTAAACTCTAGATTATTGTGGTGGAGGGTGGAGGCTTTTTAGGCAGTTCTCTGTATTATTTGACATACTTCAAAATGTGGTGCAAAAGCACCTTTGCAGTTGAGACCTCTTCTGCCCATTTAACTGAATTAGAACATAGATCTCTTTCTACATTGGTACCACTGATTGAAATGGTGTTAAAATTTTGGACTATAGATGCTAGTTGTTAAAGTGGCATCCCTATATCCATTTATCTCGCTTTAAGAATGATAGTGGAGGGAACATGATATCGTAATTTCATGATATCCTGTTTTTTCCCTACTCACCCACATTTCATTGACTGTTATGTATAGTAGGACCCCTGTATCCATGAGGGATTGGTTCCAGGCCCCCCCACTGATACTGAAATCCACGAGTAGTGGGGAATGCCCTCTCCCACTGCCAGCCCTGGCTAGATCGTGGCAGCAGTGGGCAGGAAAAGAGCAGATCCACCCAGTTGGTGAGAAAGGGTAACCAGAGTTGGCAAGGACTGTGATCCCATGCTCCTCGCCACCTCCTGCCACCAGCCCCAGGCCCCTAGCCCAGTTATCCACGGTTGGTCTGATGGTGGCCAACCATGGATAACTGAATCAGCAGATAATGAATCTGTGGACAGGGGAGATCCTAATGTATGTAGATTGTCCTTTTGTTCCTACTATATAAGGGGCTGGATTAATCTTTGCTCTTATTCTTATAGGGAAAAGAAAGGTGACTCATCTCCATCATGGGTGGTTGAATGGGACTAAACTAGCAGGCAGAAAAGTGTGCCACAGGAGTCACACATAGCCTTCCAGTCTCCCTCTCTCTTTTTAAAATTTTATTTTTGATTGCAGTTAAACACAAATGCAACAAAGATATAAATAAAGAACAAAAAACAAATATGAAAATACAAAACTATCAGGATACAATTTTTGAGGGTGTCCAAGTATCTCAAGTGGTTTCAAGAGGTTGATCATAGCATTCCACTAGGTAGTCATCGTAACGTCTCTGAAGGATCATTACCTGATAGTTTGACAGTCTAATGTAAAAATGTCAGACCAAGTCTTCAGAAGAGAATAAGTTGATTTCACTGTTCGAGATCGTGTGTTAACAAAATCAATAAACAGACACCAATTTCTCTATAAAAGACACTTGGTTCACTTGTCCTTTATTCTCATGCTGTCCGATAATTTCTCTAGCCCCATTTTTTTTTAACCAATCAGACTCCCAGAAAAATTTCCCATTTTCCAGCATTTAGCAATTTCAGTACAAACAGCTGTCAGAAAGAAGGCAATCAAGTTTGTATGCTTTAGCTGCTTTTTTTCTCCTGAGCAGCTTGATAGCAACAGAAGCGCAGGGCAATACTTGATTTTTTATTTTTTTTAGTGATTAATAGGACAATCAAACCACATATGAGCAAATGTTCCTTGAATGTCACACCCTCTCCAGCATTTTGGAGACCCGTTTCTCACCATTTTTGCCAATTTGACAGGAGTCATACACTAGGAGTGGGCCAACTGAATCCTCAGATCTTCGAATCCTCAGATCCTTAGCAAGGATTTGAGATTTGCAGATCTGATTCCCCGTGCCAAAATAGGTAAACTGAATCTTTTGAATCTACCAACCAAAAGACACAGATCTTTCACTTCCCACTCTTTTCCTGTCTGCCACTGCTGGGATCCTACCCAGGGTGGGTGGGAGAAGGTTGTGGGGAGTGAGATCTTGCACTCCCTGCTGTTCTCCTGCCTGCCGCCAGTGGGATCCTGCCTGGGATTGTAAAAGTTTTCCTGAAAGTGAAAACTATTATTTAATTTGTTTTTCATTAAACAAAGACGCCAAATTCTGCTTCAAAAGCACGTTTCAGTAGATGTGCTTTCTTTCTCTTGTTTTTTAAACCCTTTTTTAAAAAAGGATTTGAAAGATTCGAGATTCATGAGATTTGTGGATTCCCAGAACCCTCCTGGGATTTGGATCCAGATTTGGAAAATTCTGGATTTGTCCCACCCTTATCATATACCATTTGAGGACAATTTTCAAGGCATTCTCTTTAGCTAGCACAGATTGAGATTTGAAAGGAGGAGATCACACACTAGCCCCATCCCCCTCTGACATTGCAATACCTAGATCAGATTCCCAGGTGATTTTAAAATTATGCTCTCTACTGTATACATTATTAAGCAGTCTTAGACAAGGGAAGCTAATTCCTTAATCTGCTGCATGGAACTCTCACAGTTTTCATGCATTGTTAAAGGTCTTGGGGTCTAGCCTCTAGTTTCTATGTAAAGGAAACAATTTGACAAACAGGTAGCCAGCTAACCATCAGCGGTTCTAATTCTGCACTCAATTCATTACTTGCTTTAGTTTTACCATTATGGAGGAGATCTTGAATTGTGTAAAGACCTTTTCCTCTCTTTCTTGCAATTGTCTGAATTTATCTGAATTATGGGAAAATGGGTGGAATAGAAAAGGGCAGACGAGTGAGGGGTCTGGTGGTATGAAATGTTTCTATTTGTTCCAAATCTAAATAGATGTGCCTAACTCTGGGTGTTTAATGTCTTCAATTATCATGCTAGAAACCTTTTTAAAGAACACAATATATTCTGCTTGGAAATCAACTTGGAATTCCATTGTCAACAGTTAACATCAGTGTCTCTCCCAGTGAGATGAACTGTTTGACTCAACTGGAAAGCTATAAGTATAATGATTCATCTGGCACCCCCCTCCCTTATTTTGGTGATAGGATCTGAAATATATTTCCCAAATCCGGGTCTTTTTCTTTTTTCTTTATTATTCATTTGTATCCCGCCTCTCCATATGGATCGAGGCGGTGAACAACGTACAAATAGCATGTATTTCGAAACATTTCTATACATGCCCCCAACAAGCTGGGTACTCATTTTATCGACCTGCGAAAGGATGGAAGGCTGAGTCAACCTTGGAGCCCGGCAGGATTGAACTCACAACCTTGTGGCTTGCAGTACTGGCATTTAACCACTGCGCCACCAGGGTCTCTTGTGATTAAAAAGAAATATTTTGATTCACTTTTCACAACTTTTATATCTTGTCTGAATTGAGATGTTTGGGAAAGGGGGATGGTTTGGAATGCAAAAAAGAGATAGTGGTGAAGAAAATTTTTATCAAGACAATTCTTTCTAACAGACATAATTTCAAGGTTTTCCATTCTGAAGTTCTGGATTTAATCCTCCATGCAAATTTTCCTGCAGCACTCTTGCCTTTCATTGTTGTTTTCCCTCAAAGTACCTTTGCTTGCAGTAAATAGCAATTTTGAAAGAGGAACAGCTTTCAATAGGAAACCTATGTTGATTTAGGCCATCTGAATTGGAATCAAGCAAACTCTTTTCTTCTTCAAAATATTAGGAATCAGTTGAAGCATTCTGTGTGCAAAACAGAAACAATCTAGTATATAACTTCTCCTTCTTTGCATATTGTGTAAGGGATCTATTTTCAAATCTCCTTAATAAATGGATAGTTATTTAACAATAGGTTGTAGCCAACATTCTCTGTTAATTGGATTGGAGTGCTGGAAGTGTAGTAAGTTTGTCCACTGTCACCAAGCACATGAGTTTTGAAGTCCTTTATAGTGTTATCCTACCCTACCAACCCTCCGACAAGATGTGCAATTTCCATACATTGGACTTATTAATGACCAGAGAACATGATCAGGGTCATGATAGTGGGAAAAGTCCAAATAGGAATCCTTGCAAAACCCCAACACTGATGGTTTTGTGCTAATCCTTTTACTGCTTCAGGCTTTTTCTCATTTTCAAACACAGTGGAAGATGATCTGCCCAGGTAAAGCAGTCAGAGATCATCCCTTGATCTTATTCTATGGAGATCTTCCCTATACACCCTACCTAACTGAATTTTAAGAGATTGTCATAAAGTCCATCAATGTTTTGTCATTCCAAAGTTAAAGCAATCAGCCCATTCTGGATCCCTTTCTCAGTCCACGGGAAATCCATTACAGTTTTGTCAATGCATCCCTTGAGGGTATGAAATAGGGTATAAAAATCCTAGCTTTGACCCCAGCCAATTGTAGTGTGTAGTAGGTAGTAGGTCCAGGCTGCTGCTCCTCTGTGCTACAGTCAGAAACTGTCTGAGCTCCTCTGCCTTAACCTCGTTCTTCAAGACTGGCAACTATCACCCATTCCACCACAATCTCTCTCTATCCAACCTTTCTCACCTCACTTTCCTATACCCTTGTATGGTTCTTAAGAGTGTCTGATTTCTCATATGTTTGTCAATTCAAATAAAATACTTTATTTAGCTTTAACTGGAATCCTCTCTACAGTTAGTACCGGTATACACAGGTGAAAAGATCCTGCCATTACCCTCCTCTCCCAGGCCTCCTTTGAGCTATAATTCCCCCAAATTCTAAGGAGATGCTGGCATTGCTGGTGGACCCCAGTGTCCCCTACCTCTTAGGGTAACGTTAGCATCAGGGCCCAAAGTTAACAGCTGTCAAGGGGGATGGGAAAGGTTAATTTATATTTAGTAGCTTATTTAATTAGACATTTTGTTAAATACAGTTTGAGACTGGGAAAAATTATGAAGGCTGGGAAGAGACTTGGAGAATGAGCTTTCTCTTTTAGCAACCTGCTTAGATAGTTCCTGTAGCTTGGGGCAGGGGGAGATTGAACATTAGAAGGAACATCTTGACAGAAAGTGTGGTTGGGTAATGAAACCAATTGCCTCAAGAGGTAGAGAGGGTCTCTTTATCTGGCCATTTTCAAAAAGAGACTGGACAGCTACCTGTTGGGAATGCGTCAGCTGGAGAACTGAGCAGGGAGTCAGACTCAATGGCCCATGATTCAGATCTAGGCATAAAATGAACTGGGCAATCTCAACACTGGGTTCTTTTATTGTTAACTGCCATCAGGTCAACTTATGGTGGAGACCTCTAAGTCACCCCATCATCAACAGGCCTACTCAGGTCTTACAGACTCAGGGCCATGGCTTCCTTGACTAAGTACATGCATCTGTAAGTCCTGCAGTTCTACAGTCTTCCTCTTTTGCTTTCTACTGTTATTATAATGTTATTATAGCATTTTTGAATTTTCTAGTGAGTTATGTCTTCTCATGATATCACCAAAGTATGGCAGGTTTGATTTGTCTATTTAGCAGCCCTCAGTATCTGTAGAAATGTTCTTCAACACCATACTTCAAATGAACTGATTTTCTTCCTGTCAGTTCTATTCATTGTCTGACTTTCACAACCGTACATAGAAACTGGAAATATGAAGGCATGGACAATCCTAAATTACTATTTAGTGGTATATATTGTCACCTCAGGTCTTGCCTAGTTCCTTCAGAGCTGCTCTTCCATGTCCTAGCCTTCTTCTGATTGCCTGATTGCTGTCTCCATTTTGACTAATGACTGAGCCAAGTTTGGAAAATCTTGCACTATTTCAATGTCTTCATCATCTACTTTAAATTATTAAATCATCTGTGGTCCTTATTTTCCTTTTCTCAATGTTCAACTGTAAGCCTGCCTTTGCTCTTTCTTGACTTCCTTCAGCAATTCTTTCGAAACTTTGCTGTTTTCTGCTAGTAGCAGGGAGTCATCTGCAGATCTAATATCCCAGGTATGCATTACCTTTGAGCAAACTTTGGAAAATCTCCAGGAAAGGGAAAGGGCAATGTTGAAGGTCAGATGCTGAGACAACACCTTTGCTACCCTGACACTGTAAAGAGCGCATTCCTAAACAGATGTGAATGTTGTGATGGATCATGGGGATAGCTTCACTAAATGGAGGAAGCCATGCATCTATTGTGGAATCCCATGAAATCTTTCATTCTTCTTGTAAGCCTGGTTTTCAAGATGATCTAACTGATGCCTAAGACCACTTCCTAGTCCTCGGATGTAGAATTCTGCCTCAGTTATAAGCTACTTATTTTTCTTTTCTTATTTCCCATGTGTCCTCATCCAGAAAATGCTCAAACTCATTGTGATGAGACGACTTGCCATTCCACTCAAACTATGTGTTGAATCCTGTGCTGGGAGAAAGGCAAAATAGAAGATGAACACACAAACAAACAAATCAACTATCTACTTACTTTGACACAATAATTCAAAGTAGTCAGAGTAACATTATCCCCCCTGCCAAAAAAAATATCCAAGGTATCAAGGACATTTGGAGACACAGTTGTAAGATGTTTAATTAAATATGAAATTATAAAGCATACAGATCCTCTGCAGGAATCACACAGCCTGTGGGCACCTCTCTATACCCAAGGGCCATTTTCTCAGTGCTGAAGCCCACAGATACCTCCCCTACACACTATATTGGAAAAATTTTTCACTAAACCCTGGCTGAAGCCTACAAACATCACACCACTTGGCCACATTTGGCAACAGCATGCTCATCTAGATTAGCCTTGGGTCTGATCCAGTATGTCACCCTATTTGCTCAAATGTAATCCTGCACAATTTGGGAATCCAGAGTTTGGTGAGAGGATCTTTGCTAGGGAGAGAGAGAGAGAAAAAAGAATTACTTTTTAAAAAAATTGAAAACAATGACAAGGAAACAAGAGGACCAGGCTTGGGGTCAGAAGTAATCCAAAGCCTGGTGCCTTAGGGACATAGGGAGACAGAGGAATTCAGGAATGACAGACACATCATGCAATTACTTCTAGCAGATGGGCAAAGCAGGCAGCACCAACTTATTTATCCATTTTATGTCAATAACCCCAGATGGGGAGTAGCACAGAATAAGAGGGCTGGGATGAACATCAGCCAAGGGAACAGTGAAATGACTGTGATCATGCTTTGTCCACATGCTTGGGGCAATGTTCTGCAAACATCTGAAAAATAAACAAGAAAAAAAGAGAGAGAGGAATTATATCTTATAAGCACACTTCTGTCATTCATATCTGTGCACTCTTTAAAGGAGTACAGTGAACTGCCTCAGTAAGTTAGAAAGGACTTATTGTGGTATTAGTCTGGTTCATTTCCTTTCTTCTGACTTCCAGGGCAGGAAAACATTGAAAATAAGAATCCTTCTAATTAGGACATGAAGTTGCACTCATCTGGAGATGTTTCTGCTATGCTATTCCTGGTTTTCATCATCTTGCTTCTACCCCATGTAGCTGGCAAGGTGACAAAGAGACTGTGTCATTTGGACAGATCATATGCAGAGGGCTATTACAAAGATGGGGATCTGATTCTGGGGGGAGTTTTATCTTTGTCTCAGCAAAGTGTTCCAAGTAGAAATTATAAAACTCATCCTGAGCAGATTTCTCCATATAAAGTTCAAACAATGTAAGTATCCAGTTTCTTATTAGCTGCTTTGGATAATAAACTTTCTGATAGTACAAAGTGAAGTCTGAAAAAAGGCCTCAGGCAGCCAATTTTTATCACTTTGGCCATTTCCACCCTACACTACAGAGTGCTCTCTGGCTGAAAATGCTAAATACCCCTCCCTAAACGGCCAACCTCAGGATTCCATAGGATGTTGAAGATGGAATAATAGCACTATAATAGTATAGGGCAGAAATGGCCTTTGACTCACATACCATCATCACTTTAAGTCCTTACCTTTCTAGCCAGGCCAGATTCTATAGTTACAGATCTATAGAGTACACTCCAATTTGGGGATTGGCCCAAATTTTGTCAGCTTCCACAAAAGCCCAAAGGTGGTCATCTTAACATTATAACCATATTAAAAGCCTTTTCTTTTATTCTGGTCTGGCAGCTGAGGCACTTTAGGTTGCCGCAAAAATATTGGGTCACGCTTAAGGACAGTCCTCTTCTTGACAGTGCTTTCTATCAAAGTCCTGTTCAGTTCAACTGAAGTTTAAAGATATACCACCCTATCTCAGAGGGGTAGAAATTCCCAATCATTAAGTGGGCCCTACACAGTAGCCTGAGCAGGCACATGGCTTTGCTTCAGCAGGCATATAGAAGTTTGGGAATTCTTCAAATAGGAATATATAATCAAATAAAAAAAAATACTTATGGACACATTGAGCTAATCAGCAGCCATAAGATGTAGTGGAGGATCTTGTTCTGTTTCTGCTGTTGTGGTGAGATTCATGTGTTATCTTTTGTACATAAAATGGAAGGGTAGAGGTAGATGGGATTGTTGGGGGTAAAAGGTTTTCCAAGGATTTAGCATTCTGTTTCTGATTTCCTAAGCAATTATAAACAAACCATTCTGTCTTCTTGTAAGAACTGTCTCAAAAGTCAACAAGACAACTCACTGATAACATGCATATGTTTACAGAAAATTATTAGAATGACCTGTTCTTGGTGACAACCAACTTGCATACATTTTCTCTTCCTTTGGAAGCTCTATAAAAATACTGATGCTTCAGTAAAACTTTTGCACATCTGATCAGACTACAGTTGCAGCCAAGCTGATGGTAGAGACTGCGAATATGTTCCCTCTTGGCCAAGAGTAACTGTGTGTGTGTGTGTATGTGTGTGAGAGAGAGAGTCCTTCCTTACCCGATTCAGAGTCTAATCTCAGCTCTGTGTTTATATATGGAAGAAACAAGGGTGGGCTGATATTTCAGTCACTCCCTACAGGATAGTTCCTATTGGGCTGCTGAGGGCAGGTTGTTCAAACAAAAAGAAACAAACAAAAAACTACATATAAGAGATTTAATGTAGTTTATCTGGGCTGTGGATGAATGAAAATGATTACCAACCCTGGATACAAACAGGGTGTAGGGTAGCCAGAATGAAACCTGGAGACTATTTAATTCTGAAGAAGCAAGAATTTCAGCAGATGTTGCTTGTTATCTGGTTGCCTTAAAAGCAACATCTGCTGAATTCCCTCTTTTATATTATCATTAGAGTATAGGATTAGTCTCCAGTTTTTGCGCTGGCAATTTAATTGAGTTGTCTAAGAATTATGTGATACCTAGAAGGATTCTCTCTATCTTTGGCTTTCTATGTAAAGTAACAGTTAAGATTTCTGATTTTTTTCTTTTTAGTGTCATGTTTCTCTGCATCTTCTCTGTACACTTAGCTAAGTAAAATTCTATATTGTTAACCTCTCAGTTTGGATCCAGTCATTCAGAAGCCCTTGTTAACGGTGCTAGCTCATCTTTCACCTCAGATAGCAGAATGTTTGGTACAAGTTCTCATTGAAGCATTTGCATTCTATGCGTTTTGCATCAGGTAATCTACCACTGCTTATGAAATGTTTTGTTGTTCTCCACACAGGCCAATGTCAAAGCACTATCAGCAGGTCCTGGCCTTTGTATTTGCTGTGGAGAAAATCAACAAGGACCCTACTTTCTTACCCAACATCTCCTTGGGATTCCGCCTCTATGACAACTATTACGATGGAGGCCAAACATATGAGAATGTCATTAGCTTGATGTCTGAGAGGGACAAGCTCACTCCGATTCCCCCATCTCTCTATGGGTATGAGTACTCCTATACTTATGGGCAGCCATCTTATAACATGATGGCCATAGGAGATACAGATAAGGTCAAAATATTTCCTAACTACAATTGCCAAGGTCAAAAGAAGATGGTGGCTGTCATTGGGGGGCCGACCTCAGAGTCATCTGTGCAGGTGGCCAACATGCTGGGGATCTACAAGTTACCACAGGTAAGGACTTTTCAGCTTAAGTTTCTCCATCTTCACTCTCAGCATCCTTTGATAAGGGAAGGATGTGGAAGAGATACTGGTGCTAATTGAGACCCTGCATGTCCTTGTAGAGAAGAATAGAAAAGGACTCTCCAGCAATATTCCTTGCCTAAGGTAGAAGGGGAGATGGTGACACACACACCCTGAAGTCAATGGGCACAGTACTGAAAATGAGAAGGATCTCTCCCATTTCTTCCAGTAGAATCATAGAATCATAGAAATGTAGAGTTGGAAGAGACCACAGGGGCCATCCAGTCCAACCCCCGGTCATGCAGGAACACCCTCAAAGCACTCCCGACAGATGACCATCCAGCTTCTGCTTAAAAACCTCCAAGGGAGGAGACTCCACTACACTCCGAGGCAGCATATTCCACTGCCGGACAGCCCTGACTGTCAGGAAGTTCTTCCTGAGGTTCAGGTGGAATCTTCTTTCCTGCAGCTTGAATCCATTGCTCCTTGTCCTGGTCTCTGGAGCAGCAGAAAACAAGCCCTCTCCCTCCTCTACATGGCATCCCTTCAAATATTTAAACATGGTTATCATGTCCCCTCTTAACCTTCTCTTCTGTAGACTAAACATACCCAGCTCTCTAAGTCTATCCTCATAGGGCATGGTTTCCAGGCCTCTCACCATTTTGGTCGCCCTCCTCTGGACATTTCAGATATCTTACATGAATGAACAAGAGATGCAGTTTTTGGTGGTGACTCCTGGGCTATGAAACTCCCTGCCAAGGAAAATGAATTTGATTCTATCTTCTTTATCTTTGTACTAGCTGGCAAAGTTATTTTTGTTTACACAACAGCTTACCTTTCCACAGTACTAATTTGTTACAGTAGGTTTTGCTGGTGGATCCTATTTATTGGGTTAGTTTTATTACTGTGTTTTGAACTATTTTAATTTTATGTTTTATGCATTTTATTATGTACAGTATTTTTGTTGAGTATTATTTATAGTAGAAAGGTGAGATATAAACTTTAAAAAATAAATAAGTACCTCATGGGGTTGTTGTGAATATAAAACTAGAGTGGTTGGTTAGGAAGAACCAGTTTTGCCTTCTTGAGGTCTTTAAATGAAAAGCAGCATTTGAATGTAACAGAATGTTGAGAAATTTAAGCATAACTTGAATAATATTTAATATACATATATCTTTAAACATATTAGATTACATGTATTTATGTTGCTTTGTTTCACAAGAAATAGCCACTTTTATGGAATTAAGCAAAATATTAAGTTATAGCCCTCGAAAATGTTGTTACTTATGAACATTCAGGTCATTGAAATGAAATGCATCAGATTGAGGGCCTTTGCAAACTACACTATTATAGTGCTATTATTCCACTTTCAACATCCTGTGGAATTCTAGGGTTTGTAGTTTACTGAGGACAAAGAGCTCTCTGGTGGAGAGTTCTAGATGCCCCTCCCTAACCTGTAAACCCCAGGATTCCATAGGATGTTGAAAGTGGAATAACAGCACTATAACAATGTAGCGTGGAAAGGCAATAAAAGCGAGTGACCTGTTCAATGGGGACTACAACCTGACTTTTCCAACTTCCAGGCTAAGTCCTAACAACCACCTTGGCTCTCTTGATGAATTTCTGTTGTAATAACTGTTGTTAAGGAATCTGAATGTTCTTTACGTATCCACAGATCAGTTATGGCTCATCTGATCCTGTCTTAAGCAATCAAATCAAATTCCCCTCCTTATATCAGATATACTCAAGTGATAAACTTCAGCTTCTGGGAGTCATTCAATTGCTTCTCCACTTTGGTTGGACATGGATTGGACTTATTGTTGCCACATATGGAAGAAGTGAAAATTTTCTCCATAGCCTGGAAGAGGAAATGCAGAAGAATGGGGTCTGTCATGAATTTGTAATTTTGTTCCAAAAACATTTTGAATTTGTCATCGAACTGATGCAGAGAAAAGAAGAGTTGTGGAAGTCTTCCAGCAAAGTAGTCTTTGCCTATGGTGATAGCAAATTCCTCTTCCTTGTACACACACAGACTCAGGCTGTATTGGCAGGGAAAGTGTGGTTGACTACATCTGAATGGGAAAATGATCTGTATATGGATTCAGAAACATTCTCTGGTGCTTTGTCCTTTGGCTCTCAAAACACAGAGATACCGGGATTCCATTTTTTTCTCCAGTCTATGACTCTGAACAAATATCCCAATGACATTTTCATTAAGAAATTCTGGAGTCAAGAGTTTAATTGCAACTTGCCCCCTCCTCGTTCACCACCTCGGATGCTTGGAGCCAGGTTTTGTACTGGAGAGGAGAAGCTCGATGGCCCACAAGTATCCCACTTTGAGATGAAGATGAGCATCCTAAGCTTTAATATCTGCAAAGCTATCTTTGGAGTGGCCAAAGCACAGCATAATCTATCCATGAACAGATCAGAGAAGCAAAAAAGGAGAAGCAATTTGAGACTTGGAAACATCCCTCTCTGGCAGGTAAATACATTCCCAAAAAAGCTGTTAAACAGAATGGAAGGACTCCTGTTCCTGAGGTCAATAAGAGTCAATGTGTTCAGGTTTGCAGACGGAGAGTATTTTATCTATTAATTTTGAAGCATTTTAACTCCACTACTCTGTGATGAAAGGTTTCCAAAGTCACATTCATAGCATTAATAGCACACAAGTCTCTCTTTCCCTCAGAGATATAGAAAAAAAGTTACTGCACCTAATGAAAATGGTATTAAAAAAAACAAGTGAAGAATCAGAATCTCACACCATTTCTTAAGGCCGTGTGATTATTCTGATATTCTCTCTTATGTTCAGGTGCACTCGTTCCTTAAGAAAATAACTTTCAACAGCAGTGCTGTGGAGGATGCCTTTTTTGATGGGGCTGGTGATTTGGCAACTTATGATATTTTAAATTGGATACGGTTCACTAATGGCTCCCTGGTCCGTGTGAACATTGGGAAAGTCACCCTTCATTCTACAACAAACCATAGTGTTGCCATTAATGAAGAAATGACTTTATGGAATGGCAAATTCATCCAGGTGAGATACATTTTTAAAAAATTTTCCATTAATTTTTTTTCTTTGGTTCATTTCAAAATCACTGTGTCTTGCTATTCACCCATAAAAATAAATCCCAAAGAAGGAAACAATGATTGTTAAAATAACATTAGACACATTGATTTATAAAAATAAATGGGATAAAAAATACAATTCATTAAATAGTTATGAAAAAGGGGAAGAGGAAAAAACCCCAATATGGGTCTTAAGTAAACTTAAATTTTTTACAAAACAAAATGAAATACATAGGAAAATATGCAACTGTGGCAACTAAAAATATGCCTCAAAAAGGAATTCCAGATTCAGGTAGCCAGAGGAAAGGGCCTCTCCCTTGTGACTTTATAATGCACTTTCTTACCAAAACCACTCAGGAAAAAAAATAGAAATGAGTGTATTGGAATAGGAGCAATTTTAATTTAAAAAATAAAAAAGGATTGTTTTAGTCTATAAAATTTTTGCCTTAAATCTGCCTAGCCACCTCATTCTGTGTGCAGCCATAAATGTTCACCTGGATTCCAGAAGACATCTTTGAAGAACAAACCCAAATGTTGCTTCCAGTGCCTTGAATGTCCTAAAGGAGCAATATCCAACCAGACAGGTAGGCATTGTTAGAGAGTTACAATTTCCAGCACCCAATATACCAAAGAGGACATAAAACTGTCCCATAAATAGATCTAGTACATAAATGTGAATATCTGGACAAGAGGAAATGTGCAAAGGCAAAAAGTAAGGTGTCATCTGATTTGCTTCTTTTAGATATGGATTCCTGTACGAAGTGCACAGAGGACTACTATCCAAACTATGCAAGAAATGAGTGCATCCCCAAAAGCATCACTTTCCTATCCTATCGGGAACCTTTGGGAATTGCTTCATCAGTCATTGCTCTTTATTTCTCCCTCCTTTCTGCCCTGGTTCTAGGCACTTTCATTAAGCACAGGAATTCACCCATAGTCAAAGCCAACAACCGAGATCTCAGCTATATCCTCCTCTCCTCTCTCATGCTCTGTTTCCTCTCTGCCTTGCTCTTCATTGGCCAACCAAGAAAGCTGACATGTCTTCTTCGGCACACAGCCTTTGGAGTCATCTTCTCTGCCTCTCTTGGTACAGTCTTGGCCAAAACCATCACTGTGGTTCTGGCCTTCAAGGCTACAAAGCCAGGGAGTGGTGCACGGAAATGGTTGAGACCCAGAGCTGCAAACTCCTTTGTGATGATCTGTACTCTCATCCCATTTCTGATCTGTATAGTCTGGTTGGGAACCTCTCCTCCATTTCCAGAGGCTGATTTCTACTCAGAGCCTGGACACATCATCCTGGAGTGCAATGAAGGCTCACCCATTGCATTCTATTCCATTCTGGGCTACATGGGTGTGTTGGCTTTAGTAAGCTTTATTGTTGCTTTCCTTGCCAGGAAGCTACCTGACAGCTTCAATGAAGCCAAATTCATCACTTTCAGTATGCTGGCTTTCTGCAGTGTCTGGGTGTCCTTCCTCCCAACCTATCTCAGCACCAAGGGGAAATACATGGTGGCTGTGGAGATCTTCTCTATTTTGGCCTCTAGCGCTGGGTTATTTGGCTGCATCTTTCTTCCAAAATGTTATATTATTTTACTCCATCAAGATAAAAATCAAAAAGTGCAAATAACTGGCAAATATTTCCACAGATAACAAAGTTCAAAGAAAAAGTAAGTTCAAAACGTTAGTACAGTTAGATTACTTTAAACTCTGGATAGTGCTGGTCGTGGGCCTTTTAGGTGGCTCTCTTTTGTATTTTTAGGTGATTCTTTATATTATTTTACATTCTTCAAAATGTGTCACCAAAGCACTTTTGCAGTTGAGACCTCTTCTATATGTTTAATTGAATTTGAAAATGGCTCTCCAGCTACAGTGGTACCACCAATCAAAATGTCATTACATTTATGGACTACAGATGCTAACTGCTAAAACTAGTATCTCTATATCCATTCATCTCCCTTTAAGTTTGTGAGAGGTACCACTGATATGAGATATGATGATGTCTTGTTTTCTGCTCCCCACCCTCAGTTCATTGACTATTATGTGTGTAGCCCTGTTTGTAGCATTCCATAGACATGTATGGTTCTTGTAAGAGGACGGGCAACATTAGTCCCTCAGACTGAGTAGCATATTCCTTTTGATGCTGCAATGAATTTTGTTCAGAATTCTGCAGAATTGGGGGAAAGGATGAGAATCTTATTCCCACTTCTTATGTCGTCAGCATGTTTTACTCATGGGAGTTTTTCTTGTAAGACTCAACCTCAATCTTCTTGTGTTTTGTTGCATGACATATCTCTTTGTTAAAAGAATCTGTCATCTTCTAATAAGGTAGGGTTTCAGAAGGATATTAATAATGGGAGTGAAGGACCAGCTCACTTGCATCCTCATGTGGTGCACACACATTTAACAAATGCCTGAATAGGACAATTTTATTGCTTTACTCGTATTGAGGTAAGGTGAAGGTAGATTAAAAGAATAGTCCATCATTCCACAGAATGCATGTACCTCCAAATATGTTCAGTTAGCCTTGTATGAAAAGGTGCTATCATCAACCAATCTGCTCACTCTTTTTCAGTTTCATTCTCCAAACTGCTGTACAATGTTGCTAAGGTGCTGTTTTTAGACTATATTTCTACATTCTGGAATGCTGAGAACAAAGAAGACACCTATCAAGGCCTGGACTTATGGAAATTAAATTTTGCCTACCTTCCTGCATTGGGAGATGTAGCTATGGAGATGTAGCTACATGATATATCTGCATCTTCTGATGCCACTCTCCAAAAGCCTATCTTTTAAGCTATAAAGCTTTTAAAGCTCCCAAGAAAGAATTTATGAGGTACTAGAGATCAGGGCAGTGAGCAAAGAATTCAAGTTTTAAAAAAAAAAAACATTTAAGAATCCTGAACTTTCCACTGGAGTGATTAATAGGCATTTCTCTAATACCTGGGGATTTAAATTGCTGATGTGAACTGGATTGGTGAGGTTAGTAGAACAAATTAAGGCTTAATAATACAATTTCCTCCTTTATACGCTATTTTCTGACTTGTACCAAAGGCACCTGCTCCTGATTTGAAGGGGTAAGGAAAACCCAAATCATCAGTGACATATGATTGGGTTATGGTCTTTCCTGAACACACATCAGGATTGACACTACAGATTGCTTCACTCATCTTGTTGCTTTCGTCATTGTAGTGGAGACCCTCATTATCTCCACTAAGACTCAGCCATGCTCTAAGGTATCCAGTGAGTAGCTCACATGTGTAATATTGAGGATCCAAGTACTGTCATCAGTATAACAAGAGTCTTTGTGTGTTCCAGAATTGGCCTTTTCTGGCACTTGGTTATTATTGGATCATTGTCACTCATAAAGATAAGTCTTTTTCCATGGGCTCAAGATTATATTATTCCCTTAGTGCACCATAGACGGGATTTTCAGATTGGTGCCAGGAATTGCCCAGCTTTGGTTTTGGTAATCTTTCCTGAAATCTGTGCCTGTTGGGCTAAGGTGTTGGAGCCTTCTAAGTTATTAAGTGGCTTTCCCATCTGCCTCCTGTCTTTGCACTCTCTGCTGTGTCTTGTTCCTTTTGGTTTTGTTTCCTTGGAATGAGGTCATTTGCAAATGGAGTTCTTCTGATATTTTTCTTAACACATAATTACACCATACCAAGGTAATATATTGCATAAGATTATCATAAGAGCAGGTTCACAGCATTAATATTTCAAAAGTATTAATGGGCTTCCAATCCCCCAAAAATGCTTCCAAAGATATAGCTAAGCTCTCTGAATCTCCAGCAGGATCTTCTCTGAGTCTCTTGGTGACACAAAATTGAGCTTGTCCTTCTGTTCCTACTATATAAGGGACTGGATTAGTTCTTCCACTTTTTCCTATGAGGAAACAAAGGATGAGTCATCTCCCTTCTGGCTGGTTGGATAGGACTAAACTAGGAGAGGGCAAAATGTGCCACAAGAGTCATATGTGGCCTTCCAGTCTCCCTCTCTTTCTCTTTTTAAATTTTATTTTTGGTTGCAGGTAAATACAATAATACAACAATGATATAAATAAAAAAGAAAAAAAATCAAAATATTCAATGATCTGGATACAGTTTTTGAGAGAATACAAATATCTCAAAAAGTTTCAAGAGGCTGATCGTAGCATTCCATTAGGTAGTTGTCATTAACATTTCCAAAGGATCCTTGCCTCATAGTTTGAAAGTCTAGTGTAAAAATGTCAGACTAGACCTTCAGAAGAGGTGAAGTTTCATGGTTTGAGGTTGTGTTAAATCAATAAACAGATACCAATTTTTCCTATAAAAGACTCTTTGTTCACTTGTCCTTTTTTTATTCTCATGCTGTCCAATGGTTTCTCTAGGAGCCACAGGTCCCAATTTTCCTTCCACCAGGCATCCAAGTGTTACCCAAATATCCAAATAATTATTTGGGCACCCAAATAACCAAAACACAAACACAATTCTGGGGAGAATCAGCTGGAGCACTCACTAAAGCTAGCGAGAGGCAGGGTAACTTAGCAGGGATCTTGCAACCCAATGTCTACGGGGTCAGGTCAGTCAAGCAGTCAGACAGGTTTTAAAATAGCAACAAAGGTGCTTTTATTAAAAGACAAACAAACAGTAAAGACACCACAATCACACAGCTAATGGAAGAACTGGAAATAACGATTTTCGGGGGAAATGGGTGATATGACACCTTTCTCGTAGTCCTGAAGAAGCTTGAAGATGGTAGGGAAGAAACTCAGCGCTGTTCGCCAAGGGGAGCTCGCCAGACAAAGCGGCAGCAAGGCAGGATGGAAGTCTGGAGCAATCCAAGGTGGTCTCGGAATCGGGGGGTTTATATAGGGTGAATTGTGACTGCAGGCCATGCCTTACTCGGTGAGAACAATGCGAGTTTGGAGCGGGACAAAGCTTTGGAAAAGGTCAAGTTTAACACGATCGGCTTAGCGCTGAATCAACAATAGTGTAGCCAGTATGCAAATGCACAGTACTTAGTCCGGCTTTGTAAGACTATCGGCTCAGAGCTGGGCGTCTTTGTTAGGGTCGCGCTTAAGCAAAAGAGTGTTTGCAGGAGAGGTCCCTGAAGCAACGGAGTGGCTCTGTTCTGCCTGCCTAGGTGGAGAATGGAATGTCCAACAATTACCGGCCGTGCCTGTTTACGTGCTTGTCCGGAGGCCTCACAAACATGTGGAGCGGGGTGGCAGAGGAAGGCCGAATGGTTTGATATCAAAAGAGATATCTAGTGCTATCACTGGGTAGGCCTGGAACCCCACCCCACCCTGTCTTCCAGCATTTATCAGTTTCAGCACAAGCAGCTGCTAGAAAGAAGGCTATTAAGTTTCTGTGCTTTAGCTGCTTATTTTTTCCCAAGTAGCTTAATAGCAACCAAAGCTCAGGGCAATACTTGATTTTATGTTTGATGTTTAATGAGGCTGGCTTTGAAATAGCAAGCCAAAACAAATTCATTCTAGGACAATCAAGCCACAGAGGGCTGGATATTCCTTTAATGTCACTTTCTCTCCAGTGTTTTGGGGACACATTTCTCACTACACTTGCCAATTTAGCAGGAATCATATTCCATTTGTGGAGGATTTTCAAAGCATTTTCTTTAGCTAGTGCAGATTGGGATTTGAAAGGTGGAAAAGATCACATATTAGTCCCATCCCTCTCTGATATTGCAATATCCAGCTCAGATTCCCAGGCTGTTTTAAAATTACTGTTGTCCCTCCATATCCATGAATTCTCCATCCATGTATACAACCTACCATGGCATGAAAATATTTTAAAAGTCCAAAAAGCAGACTTCAATTTTACGATTTTATAAAAGTGACACCATTTTACTACATCATTGTATGTAATGGGATGAGCACGCATGAATTTTTATATCCATGGGAGGGCTGAAACCAAACCCTAGTGGATACCGAGGGCCCAGTCTATGATCTCTACTATATACCTAATCAATTAAGCAGTCATTGACAAGGGAAGCTAATTCCTTAATCTGTTGAATGGGATTCTCACACATCTTTTTTTTTTATATTGTTAAAGGTCTCAGGGTTTCTCCTCTAGCCACTAGTTTCAATACAAAGGAAACCATTTGACAAAGAGATAGCCAGGTAATTGTCAGCAGTTCTAATTCTGTAACCAATTCATTACTTGTTTTAGGTTTATCATTTTGAAAAACCTGTTGAAAGGTGTAAAGACTTTTTCCTTCCCGTTCTTGGAATGGTCTGAATTTATCTGAATTATGGAAAATGGGTGGAATAGAAAAGGGCAGGGAGTGTGTTTGGGCAATGGAACTGATTGCCTAGAGAGTTATGGGGAGGTCTCCTTCTCTGATCATTTTCAGAAAGAGGCTGGACAGTTACTGGCTTGGAGCACTTTAGCTGGAGATTCTGCATTGAACGGGGGGTTGGACTCAGTGGCCCATGATTCTGATCCAGACAGAAAACAAACTGGGCAGTCAACAGTGGGATTTTTGTTGTTAACTGCCATTAAAATGGAAGGATAGGGATAGATGGGATAGAATCTATTGGGCTGTGGAGGGCATGTTGTGCAAACCAGAAAAATCTGCCTATAAGAGATTAAATGTATTTCTAAAGTTTAGTTTAAGCCGGCTGTGGATGAATGAAAGGGATTACCAACAATGGGTCCAAACAGAGGGCATAGGGTGGCCAAAATGAAACCTGGAGACCATTTTCATTTTGGAAAAGTAAGCATTTCTGCATGTGATGCTTTTTGCCTGACTGTATGACAAGCAATACTCAGTTTTCACTCTGACAATCAAATTGGAGTGTCTAGGAACTATGTGAGGGATTCTCTCTATCTTTGGCTTTCTACGTAAAGTAACAGTTAAGATTTCTGATTTTTTTCTTTTTAGTGTCATGTTTCTCTGCATCTTCTCTGTACACTTAGCTAAGTAAAATTCTATATTGTTAACCTCTCAGTTTGGATCCAGTCATTCAGAAGCCCTTGTTAACGGTGCTAGCTCATCTTTCACCTCAGGTAGCAGAATGTTTGGTGCAAGTTCTCATTGAAGCATTTGCATTCTATGCGTTTTGCATCAGGTTACCACTGCTAATGAAATGTTTTGTTGTTCTCCACACAGACCAATGTCAAAGCACTATCAGCAGGTCCTGGCCTTTGTATTTGCTGTGGAGAAAATCAACAAGGACCCTACTTTCTTACCCAACATCTCTCTGGGATTCCGCCTCTATGACAACTCTTTCAAAGGAGGCCAAACTTATGAGAATGTCATTAGCCTGCTGTCTGAGAGGGACAAGCTCACTCCAATTCCACCATCTCTCTATGGGTATGAGTACTCCTACGCTTATGGGCAGCCATCTTATAACATGATGGCCATAGAGGATACAAAGAAGGTCAAAATATTTCCCAACTACAATTGCCAAGGTCAAAAGAAGATGGTGGCTATCATTGGAGGGCTAACATCAGAATCATCTGTGCAGGTGGCCAACTTGCTGGGGATCTACAAGTTGCCACAGGTAAGGGATAAGGACTTTTCACCATTTTCACTCTCAGCATCCTTTTTTTTAAAAAAATAAAAATTAAAGTTTATATTAAACATAAAACAAAAAGCCCCCTCTTCCCCACTTCCATCTTTGTCCCAATTGACTCTGCTTGTTTATCTTCGTACATACATATTTTCACCATTGCAGAAGTCTTACATTGCTACATTTTACATTAATACATTACTACTTATATCTTATACATTATTACTTTTCTTTATTTTCATTGTTACTTCCCTTTCTATATTATTTCTTTATTCAATTCAGTACTTCTCTTTCAAAGTTCTGGCTAGGTTTATTTTTCATTAAAAATGCTAATTTTTCTGTTTCTACTATATCCAGTACCTTGAGTTTCCATTCCTTTATATCTCCATATTTGCCTTTTTCCCCAGTATTGTGCATATGTCAGTCTTGCTGCAGTTATCGTATATAATAATATCTTATGACGACAGCTTATTTCTCTTTGCTGCCCCAACATATTTAACAAATAAAACTCTGGCTTCATCTCAAACTTAAAACCATACATCCTTTGAATTTCATCATGAATTTCTTTCCAATATTTCTTCGCTATCTTACAGGTTCACTGCATATGAAAACAGGATCTCTCCTTTTCATCACATTTCCAACATCTTGCATTTCCACTTTTTGTTATTTTTTGCAATCTTTCAGATGTCATATACCATCTATGTAACATTTTATAACAGTTTCCTCTTAATTTTAAACTTTGTGTAAATTTTATATCTGTTTTCCAAGCCTTCACCCACGTATCATAGTCTATAGGATGACCAATATTTTGCGCCCATCTTATCATATTATCTTTTACAATCTCTGATTCTGTTTCTCTTTGCAATAATATTTTGTAAAATTTAGAAATTCTCTTTTTCAGGTCCCCTTTCATCAGTATATCAAGTTCATTTTCTTTCCTTTCAAATCCATATAATTTTGGTCCATCTTAGATGTCTCTTTTAGTTGTCTCCATGGGAACCAATTAAATTCATGTCCTGAAGCTTTTAATTCTTCTTCCGTACATATTCTTGGCTTATCCCCTTCCCATTTCAACAATTCTTGGTAGGTCAATAGATTCCCTAGTTTTGCTGAAGCAATTTTATACACTTCTTGGGGTGAAGTCCATATAGGAAGTCTTCTATAAAATTTTTGCTTTATTTGTAACCAAACATTTACTAATGTCTTTTGGATACAGTGATTACTAAACCCTTTATTTACTCTTGTTTTATCATAACACAAGTATCCATGCCAACCGAATCTATTATTTATTCCTTCCACCTCTTTTGTTTTTTCTACATGAATCCAATCTTTATATCTAAGCAACATGCTTGATAATAAATTTTCAATGATGGCACCTCAAATCCTCCTCTCTCCTTTGCATGTTTTAGTATTTTCATTGTTATTTGATATCCAGATCTTTTTTCCAATTCTACTTGTTCTTTTTTTGTTATATTTAATGTCATCACCATTGTTTTTTCTCTGTTTATCTTATATCCTGCCATTTGTCCATATTTTTGTAAAATGTCCATCAATATCTGAGTTGATTCTTGTGGTTCTTCCATAAATATAATTACATCATTTGCAAAGGCTTTGTATTTTATTTTCTTCATCTTTATTTTTAACCCTCCTATCTGTAGGTCTTCATTTATTGCAATCAATAATGCCTCCGCTACAACTATGAACAGTAATGGTGATAATGGGCACCCTTGCCGTACCCCTTTATTAATGTTAAAACTTGGTGGTTTTTCTCCATTTATTATTAATTTCGCTGATTGGTCCTGATAAATCTTCTCAATCCATGCACAAAAGGTTTCTCCCAGGTTATATTCTTTCAATGTTCTATGCATAAAAGCCCAGCTAACGTTGTCAAAGGCTTTTTCTGCATCCAGTGCTATAATTGCTATCTTCTTCCCTTGGTTTCTGTTGTAATATTAAATCACATTTAATAAAGTTCTGGTATTATTTTCCATTTGTCTACCTAGGAGAAAACCTGTCTGTCCTTCACGTATCTTATCCTATATTGCATTTCTTAATCTTTTTGCCAATATTGCCACCAAAATTTTATAATCTGTATTCAGAAGAGAGATTGGTCTATAGTTTTTTACTTCTCTTTTGTCCTTATCCTCTTTTGGTATTACCACTATGTTTGCTTCTCCCCATGATTGTGGTTTGCCATACTTCTCTATTGCTTGGTATGGATGAATTAATTCTTTTATGAATCTTTTATAATATAACACAGTAAATCCATCCCATCCCGGTGCCTTGTCCATTTTCAACTATTTTATTGCCTCTATTTCATTTATTGTTATTGGTTTATTTAATTTTTCTTTCTCCTCCATTAATATTCTAAGAATTTTAATCTTTTCAAAAAACTGTCTCCATTTTTTATCATTTTGAAATTGCAAATTTTTTTTCCAGAAATAATTTTTCAAAACATTCTTTGAATTTTTGTATTATTTTTTCATGTTGTGTAATCTTCTTCCCATTATTCAGTTCCACTATTATATTCCTCTCTCTCTTCCTCTTAAGCTTATACCATAACCATTTCCCAATCTTATTCGCTTGTTCAAATTGAGTCAATTTCAGCTGTTTCATTTTCTTCTCTGTTTCCTCTAATGAATTCATCCTTATCTCTTTTTGTATTTTCTTTATTTCTAATTGTAATGATTTCTTCATTGGATTTTCTTTGAGTTCTTTTTCTTTCTCTTGAAGTTGGATCATCAATTCTTGATATTTCTCTCGCTTCCTTTTATTCTGAATTTGTCTTTTTTGTATAAAAAACCTCTCATTACCGCTTTAGATGCATCCAGGACTATTTTCATCTTCATATCCTCTTTTACATTTTCTTTGAAATAATTTTTTAAGACGTCTTTTGCTTGTTATACAACTTCTTCATCATTTAATAGACTGTAATTTAATCTTCATTGAAATTGCTTTGTATTTTCCTGTATATGCATCATCACTAGGTGATGGTCTGAGATGATCTTAGGCAGTATTTCTATCTTCTTTGTCTCTGTTATTAACTGGTTAGAGGCAAGAATCATAGCTATTCATGATCAGGATTGATGTACTTCAAAGAGGTATGTAAAGTCCTTTTCATTTGGGTACAGAGTCCTCCATACATCCAATACTGCTATTTCATCACACATCTCAAAAAAAGGTCTTGGGAGTTTACCAGTCTTTCCTTGGTCTTGTTTATTTGGAGAGGTCTTTTTATCCATTCTTACATCCATTTCTCCATTCCAGTCACCTGCTAGTATCTAGTCTTCATATTCATATTCCAATACCTTTTCCCACAATTCTTTGTAAAATTCCCTTTTATTTCCATTTGGGGCATATACTCCAATTAATACTGTTTTTTTACCATTTTTCTCAAATTCAACTCCTAATATTCTACCTTCTTCATCTTCTTTTTTCTTTTCTTTTCTGGAATATTATTGTCAATATGTATTGCCACTCCACGTTTCTTCTTTCCGTATGATGAAGTAAAACATTGGCCCAATTTAGAATTATATAAATATTTTTCCTGTTTTTTCTTTATATGAGTTTCCAGTAATATCGTTATTTGGGGTCTCAATCTTTCTAGGTGATCAAAAAATTGCCTTCTTTTTGCTTGTGCATTTATTCCTCGAACGTTCCAAGTTATTATCTTCATATTTATTTTAATGTCTTTGCTTTCCTTTCTCCTTTTTCAATTCTGGTTCTGCCAGTTCAATCTCATCCTCAGATGTAGGACTCGTATCTTCTGCCATTGCCATGTCACTATCAGCATCCTTTGATGTGATGTGGAAGAGATACTGGTGCTAATTGAGTCTCTGCATGTCCTTGTAGAGAAGAATAGAATAGGGCTCTCCAGCAGTATTTCCTGCCTAACGTAGAACAGAAAATGGTAACATCCAGCCTCCTAGGTTAATGTACACAGTACTGAAAATGACGCAAAACTTTCTGACATATGTAGCACAAAATATCACAACCAAGTCCTCAGTTACAAACCTCAAAGCCTTCTTATATTCAGGGGCTTTGAAATATCACATTCTCTTACATGGGTCAGTTGGAGTTTTTAAGATCTTTGAGAGAAGGATCTCTCCCAGTCCTTTCAGTACATTTCTGTCACATTACATGAGTATACAAGAGAAGGACTTCTTGGTGGTGACTTCAGGGCTCTGAAACCCCCAGCACTTCTTTGTACTGGCTGGCAAAGAGATTTTTGGTCACACAAGCTTTTGGCTTTTCAAGCGAATGGTTTGCTGCAGAAGATTCAGCTGGTGGATGCTATTTATTGGGTTACTTTTAAATGTGTGCTTTGAACTGTTTTTTTAATTAAAAATAATTTTTTATTAAACATACAATTCTTACAAATCACAATTAATACAAAACAATACATACACATATACACATATACAACTATAACACTACATATACATCCTGTCTAGTACCACATCTACTTACCATACTCCCTCATACAGAAACATGAATACCAATACAAATACATGCCCATCCCTAATTACCTCTTTTTAATAATGTAAAAGGCAATGCAATCTTCATTTCCCTGCACCCCCTTTACAAACTGACAATACTTCCAATATCCATACATAACCCATTCTTCCATACATAACCCATTCTTCTTCCATCATACATTCCCTAACTTCTTTTTCCCTTCCATTGAGTGCGACTTTCCTCTTCTTGCCCTCCTGCTCATTTTAATTTTATTTTTACAGTTACTGCCTTATCTGTATTCTACTCTGCTTATCCTCTTAACTATAATTCTTATCCTACATCTTACTTTAATTCTAATTCTAATAAATCCTTCTTATCTATTTTTTTTCACTGTTCCCTTTATTTCATCTTCTTCATATTTTTTCGTTAGATCAGTTTAATCGTACATACCTATCAACGCGATTTTACCCCAATTCTCTTCCCAAACTCCTTTTAATATTTCCCATTCACGGTTAAATGTCTCTTTTGACTTATCCTTTAAATACAAAGTTAGTTTATCCATTTCTGCGAATTCATATACTTTCTGTAACCATTCTTCCATCTGAAGTATATTCTCTGTCTTCCAATGTTTCCCAAATACGATCCTTGCCGCATATATCATGTAGCATATGATTCTTGAATATTTTCCTCTAACTTTTTATCTAGCCCATCTAAAATATTAAGAAGATATATTTCTGGGGAAATTGCAAATTTAATTTTAAATATTTTCTCTATTTGCTCATGTATTTGTAGCCATTTTTTTTTTAGCTTTTTACATTTCCACCACATGTGGAAAAAATTCCTG